>OZ023319.1:14866718-15011718 GCA_964007375.1 Ophion obscuratus | reverse complement strand
CCATCCATCCATCCATCCATCCATCCATCCATCCATCCATCCATCCATCCATCCATCCATCCATCCATCCATCCATCCATCCATCCATCCATCCATCCATCCATCCATCCATCCATCCATCCATCCATCCATCCATCCATCCATCCATCCATCCATCCATCCATCCATCCATCCATCCATCCATCCATCCATCCATCCATCCATCCATCCATCCATCCATCCATCCATCCATCCATCCATCCATCCATCCATCCATCCATCCATCCATCCATCCATCCATCCATCCATCCATCCATCCATCCATCCATCCATCCATCCATCCATCCATCCATCCATCCATCCATCCATCCATCCATCCATCCATCCATCCATCCATCCATCCATCCATCCATCCATCCATCCATCCATCCATCCATCCATTCATCCATCCATCCATCCATCCATCCATCCATCCATCCATCCATCCATCCATCACATTACACTTTGTAATTTAAACAAATTCCATTACTCATTACATTATATTTTGTATTGTAAAAAAAATCCATTACTCATTACATTGGACTATGTAATGTAAAAAATGTCCATTGCCCATTACAACGTAATGTGTAATGAATTTTTTTGTCATTACATATTACATTGCATTTTGTATTACATATTACATTGCATTCATTACTTTTCAAAAAAGTAATGAATAATGCATTACTTTTCAAAAAAGTAATGAATAACGCATTACTTTTTCATTACAAATTTCGCAACCCTGTATCTGAGCTATCCGAATTCTCGAACTACCCGGATTCCCGAACTGTCCGAATACTCGAACTACCCGGATGCCCGAACTGTTCGAATACTCGAACTACCCGGATGCCCGAACTGTTCGAATACTCGAACTACCCGGATGCTCGAACCGTCCGAATTTGAAGTATCAGATTTCACGTATTCGGATATCACGGATATTCGAATAGTCGAGTAGTTCGGAACAATATGCAAGCCCTAATAGAAATCATTCATTATATGGTGAAAATAAAGAGAATAACTTTTTATTATAATGAATGTAGGAGTTGACATTTTTCATACATTTACACATTTTTAAGACTGAAAGCTCAAGAGTCACTTTCTTGAAACCAATTGTATCAAATAATGATTTATTTGTAATAAACGTACATTGCAGAATATAACCGCAGTTTTTTCGTGTTATTACAATCGCAAATTAAAAAGTTCTGACGATTTAAGGGGTTACCCCCACTTGCGATTTTGAAAAAATCGATTTTTTTTATTGCATTTTTTTGAAGTATAAGTATCTGAGAATATGTCCTGAAAATTTCAAGTCGATCCGAACAAAATTGACTGAGATATGAGCGTTGAAAGAGAAGAATCCATTGTGTAAACGACCGGAAATTGAAAGTTTAAACGCGTTTTTCTCAAAATGACATTTCTGAAGTCGGTGACCAAGATTACTTGAACACTAATGAACCGATCTTCTTGAAATTTTGCAGGCTTATTTAATACATAAAAATGTAGTCTTTAATCGTTCGATTTTTTTTCGTTAAAATCGAACCATTAACTTTGACTGTCCGCCATTTTGTGAAAAATGAATATTTTTTAAAATCCTTCGATTAAAGACTAGTTTATACTTATATTTGACTAAATCCATCCGCATTTTTTTTTCAGATGATCCACTTCGCCGCAATGTTGGTCACCGCAAACCGTGTATATAAAAACATTATTTCATTGACGGCCATTTGTCACTAAACAATGTAATATTTTTCAATAAAAAAATTACTGAAAGTTCTTCAAGATGTGTTCTTTAAGATGTTATATTGATCGATTAAAAAAGTTTTGTAGTTTTCTTGAAAAAAATTCATGAAAAAGGCCTTTTTTGCGCTACAAGTGGGGGTAACGCCTTAAAGGCGAAATTTGGGTAATTAAAAAAAATGAAGAAAAAAAATGTCTCAATTACCGTAACAATTAGGACATAGGGTCTAAGGGTGAAACAAATAGCAAATGACCCCCCAATCCCCCCAAAAGTGTTGGCCCATGCACCAAACACCCTGTATATATACACACACACACACACACATATATGTATAGTGTATTTTGATACCAGTAGATACGTATATGCTGCAAAGCAATTCCTCCCGAATTTCAGCAACATTGTAAAATATAAACGGTCCTTTTTCAAAATTGTATTTTTGTTTTTCTTTTGAAACTTCATTGACGGCAATCTCTCGATCGAAGCCCCACGCGGAAGTCGCCGGTGACAGAATCGTGTATATACAGCGACGCCGACGATATTTTTCGAGAGGAAAACAAATTTGGATCGTACACTCGTCTATCTTGATGCCACATCGAAACAGTACTCGATTCCGCCTGAGAAGTATCAACAGCCTCGGAGAAAACCGTGAACGTGAATTTCTCTTTCTCTCTCTCCTTCACTCTCTCTCTTTCTTTTCCGCTCTCGACTTTGACGATGAGATTAGATACACAATTTATGGGAAACAGCCGGAGTTTCTCGTACAACTCTTGTTCCTTCGACTCTCGTCGACGAAACGCGATTCTGCTCGTCACTTTCCCACACTGTTTATATATAATACGTGCTAAGAAGAGAGAGAGAGAAAGATATTAAAAGAAATGTTTGCCGTGCGAATTAATCGAGAGAATCGAGCCGGTCGGTCGCCAGAACTTCTTCACGTTTAGGGGAAATCCGTCTCTATATATAGAGTACTTCTTTCAAGTCCGCATATATCTATGAACTACCAGACAAACTATAAATCTCTCTAGACAAACTATAGATAGATACATAACATATAAACGTCTGGTCGGTTTTTGTAGAAAAAATATATATATTCTTGGCTTCAAGTCAGTTGATACAAAAGCAGGGGAAAAAAGCTTGATCATGACGTTTGAAAAATGTACTTGTTAAAACATCTCAATGTCAATATATATATATATATATATATATATATATATATATATATATATATATATATATATATATATATATATATATATATATATATATATATATAGAGAGAGAGAGAGAGAGAGAGAGAGAGAGAGAGAGAGAGAGAGAGAGAGAATAGTTCATTTTAAGGGGTTAGGCTACTCGACCCGGAAATCAGGGTTGTTAAGGGCCTATACCAGTGTGAACGCTGAAAATTTGGGTGATTTTCGGGAATTTTTTGGAAGAAAAGTACTCAATTAAATGTTTCGAAAAATTGAAAATATATTTGGCAATATTTGACCTATATTACATAATTTTTTCATAGAAAAATATTGAGATCCAAGCGACTTATGCGCTGCCTTCGGAGGCGCGAAAAAAAGTTTCTCCACTGCTGACATGATTCCAGTCGATTGAGTAGCTAAAACCGAAAAAGGAAAAAATGCCGTTAAACTCGAAGGTATTTCCTGTACAATGACGTAGGATTTTCCAAAAATATCAAAATCTAACAAAATAGCATAGTTATGAAAAAAAGTGTGTTTTCTTGCCTATAAAATGGTCGTTTTTTTCGATGCCAAATCTCGAATTTTCATCCCATCAAAAATATCCTAAGTCATTGTAGAGTAAATATATTCAAGAGTACTCAGTTCAAATTTCAAGTCAATCGGATAATTGCTCTTTCAGTTACAATGTCAGCAAATTTGAAAAATCTCATTTCGAGCAAAACGCGTTTAAAGATTTAACTATCGATTTTTGCAAGGTAAAATGATATAAATGATAATGATATTCTTGAAAGTATAAACTGTAGTAAATGGCAAAAAACGATTTTTTGAAAGTTTCACGCTGGTATAGCCCCTTAAACAAAACATTTGAAGAAACAAGTAAGATGATCGATAAATCGTTTGGACATTTATTTGTATGTACATTAACAAACTTGGGTACGAAATTTCATTTAAAAATATTAATAATTGAAGAAGGTATAAACAGTCTCACAAAGGACCTTCAAACGTGAGGGCCTCGACGGTGTACTTCATTTTGGCCACCCAGTTGATCTGGAACGAAAAAACGAGTTTGTTTCTTAAAATAGATAATAATGGCTAAGACTTGACCGAGCCTTCTTTCAGTAAATTGTTTCAATATAAAAAAAATCATGTTTGTTTCGATTTTTCGAGCAATAATGACATTATTTTTAACAACTACTGAAAAAACAATTTCAAGAAGAAAAACATCGGTCAAGACTAAACTATTATTACACTAAATAAGTGTACCAAATGTCAAGTCAATCCGTTCATGAGATGTCGATAAATCGTGTACACCGTATGGAAAAACAAAGTTTCGAGAAAAACACGTTCAAAGTTTTACTACCAGTTCTATCATTGCAATCATAACTTTACCTTCAATCAGCGACCCGCGCACCACATGTCGGACCTTCCTCTCCAATTTGAGTTGCCTCAAGCGACGAACGAAATTTCATTTTTGCAGCAGCCTGACCCGTTAATTGATCTTCTGAGTTCCAACGTAGACCCTTGCGAGTTTTTACGTATTAGCCTTCCCATTTGACCCCTTTCCTATCAGTCCCTACGCGCACTTCGTAAATCTAATCTATCTTCCGTTGCGGCCACAGTCGCAGTTTGTAACAGAATGAAAGTTTCGTTTACAAGGCAAATTTTTGTTTCCATCTAAATTGAACGGTCCCCTCTTGTTTCACCTAAATGGTTTTCAGGGACCTCTACTGAAGATCACATTGTTAAGTACGGAGAATGTATTTGGTAGGTCCTTTTTTTATGTATTTGCATTATTATTAACGAGCCACGGACATTGTACCTGTATATGCCTGTACTGTACTCGAAATAAAGAAAATGAAAATTGATAAAAATGATAATTGATACTTTTTCGAACGTGGTTATATTGTACATAGACGGAGATCGGCAGTACGTTGGTTTGGCCCCATTGCAAAGTTTATATAAATTTCACATAGACCATTTTTATGTAACTTTTCCGTTTCCATGGGCAGTCGCAGGAGACACCTAAGGGGTTATATAAAGTCTGGAGGCCCAAAAAGATCGATTTTTCAAGAATCTCTCTGGAGAAGACCTTTAAAGCTATTAACATAAACATTTGTACACATATTTTGGCAACTTCTAACTGTATTTTAACATTTTTTATTTGTAAAAATAATTATTTTGCAAGCTGCAATAGCCGATCTCCGGGAGCACCTCTGAAAAAAAACGTTTCACGGTGAGCACGAATTCTTTGGACTGGATCATCTAAAATGAAAAAACCAAAAACATTTCGTTAATATAATGGATTATTTTGTAATTGATCGGAGGAATAACCAAAATTATAATTTTTGTACAAAATGGCGGCTTCTCAAAAAAAATCGATTTTTGACAAAAATGTAGGCCTTACATTTTTTATAAAATGGAAAATATTTATGGTGAGAAAAAACCTTCGGTTAATTACTAAAAAATATACTTGAAAAGTTCGCGTTGAAATTTGAGACTGATCATTACAAGTGTGTGTGTAATTTCGAGAATATTCGCCGGATTGACAAGAAATTTTCTGTGTGTGTACTTAAATATATGTACATTACGATTTAATTCGATTTTTCGAAAATTTCAACTGCATATAACCCCTTAAGGAGTATACACAATCTTTGAGGATTTTACATGTGCATTTCTGTATAACAGCTTTATAGATTTTATTATACATATTTTATCTATAAAATATATGTTTTTTTTAAATATACAGAACAAAATATATAAAGATGATACACGAAAATGGACGTTTAGAATCCTCATGATGCTATAAAGAATTCTAGGTAAAGCTCTATGAATAATGGAGAATGTCATAAAAAGCGTGTCTCAAAATTACCTGACATATTAATTAATTACTAAAATATATTATTGATTTGAAGAATACGAATATTTTTATTTTAATATAAGGTACAAGCATGGAGGTTATGTGTGGAACACAATATTCGATAAATGGCATGAACAGCATGAACTTGGAAGACATATATACTTTCAACAAGATGGCGCTACCTGCCACAGTGCGGGCGCAACAATACAGTTATAGCAGACGACGTTTCATAGTTGTGTTATCTCGCACCGCGGCGTTGTGAATTGGCCACCAAGATCGTGCCATTTGACGCCATTGGACTTCTTTCTTTGTGGTTTTGTGAAAGGAAAAGTGTATGGCAATGATGTACAGACCATACCGAACCTCAAGGAAGCAATTGGACGCAATTATGCCAAAATGTTATTGAAAATTTCGTCAAAAGCGTGAAGGTTTGCAAACAGGGACGAGGCGGCCATTTATCGGATATTGTGTTCCACACATAACCTCCATGTCTGTACCTTATATTAAATAAAAAATATTCGTACTTTTGAAATAAATAATACGTTTTATCAATAAATCAAAATATCAGGTCATTTTGAGACACCCTTTATATATCCTGGGCAAATCCTACTGCAAACCTATACAATTCTATATATTGGGCGTACAAGTAAGTTTTAAAAGACTCTTTGTGAAAATTGGGGCTTTATTGTGCTAAAATGGTAAAAGACCCCGAGTAAAAATGAATATATATAATCATATATATATAATTGTATACAAAATCATATATATATATAATCATATATATAATCATATATATATAATTGTATACAAAAATTGGCCCGATAGAATTGTATACAGTTGTATATGATCAATTAATATACAATTATATATGATTATATGTACATATATATAATCATATACAATTGTATACAATTCTATCGGGCCAATTTTTGTATACAATTATATATGATTATATATATTCATTTTTACTCGGGACGTTTATGGCCTTCCTTCACGTTCCTTATCCTCCCTCCGTGTGAAAATCACCACTTTTGAACTGTCTAAACCAGTACTCACAAGATGAGAATGATAGAGTATGGTCCCCATAAGCCTCACACAGCAATCGATGACTATCAACTGTTTTTTTTTTCCAAATGGAAGCAGACAAGGAAAGCTTCCCGCAAATTGCATTTCGTTGGCACAAAAGTCGACATATTTAGAGTTCGAAAAAACTATGTTGAAAACACTTCGACAAAATGAGACGTACTGAAATCTAAAGCCTAATGATGACGATTTAACACGAAGGTGGTTAGGTTATGGTCGGATGCGATTTGATACTAGTAACGCCCTCTCTTGTAAGTCATTTAAAACTTATTTGTACCGTCAATAGATCATTCTTACATGATTTTTCAATTCCGATACGCAGTCGCATGAGACTCTTGAGCAGCATATAAAATCTATCTATTCATTGCATTCATTATTTTACGAAGATATTATATAGCTCTGTATAATGAATTACATTATTATAATATCATTTTTGCAATTATCTAAAGTGATCGAAAGTTTGCAATTATCTGAAGTGCCCGGAAACTTTTGGCCAGTAGTGTATATACAGGGTGTTAGAAAGGTGCAAAGCTTTAAGGGGGTGATAGGTCACCTCGTTAGGAACATATCTAGCCTAGGTTACCTTAGTCCAAAGTCTAAGAATTTCGAGTTAACATGGTATGATTTTTGGAAAATTTTCCAAAATTGGGTACTAACTCGGGTACTTGGGAGGGGGGGGGGGGGGGGGGGGGGAACTCACTTTTGGTATAAATTTTAATCTAATCATTGTGAATTTGATTTTAATTCGTCTTAAATACGAAAAAGTTCACAACTTATTTTGTGATTGTTTTGTATTTACAAATTTTTGTAAATACACTTGCATTCACAGATTCTGATATGATTTTTTTTAATTCATAGGATTTTTTGTAAATATTCACGATTTTTGTGAATTTTCACAATTTTCACAATTTTTTCTGTGAATTTATTTGTATGTTTAAAATATTTGTTAATACAATTGTATTTGTATGCATGCATGTAAATACAAATAAGTGAAGTATGAATAAATTTGTATTTATATTCACATGAAAATCACGATGTGAATAAATTCGTATTCGTATTTATAAATAGAATTACGCCCAACTCTGTTCCTAATGAGGTGACCTAACACCCCCTTAAGGCTTTGCATCAACCTTCCTAACACCCTGTATATGAACATATACACACACACACAAAACTATAATATGTAGTGTGTATGTGGCGATGGAATATAGAGACACACATATCATACATATATATTTATATATTTTCCAGTCGCACGTGTTTAGAGCGATGATTCAGGTCCACAATAAGGCCCTTGCCCATTCGCAAAGTCCAAAATGATAAATGATGAAGTGAAAGAAGTCACTGTCTAGTCGTCCAAGGCATGATGTTGAATCCCGAGATGTAGACGATCCAAATGTCTACGACAGGAGACGACGTACGCATATTGTACAAAATTTACGACCCGTTGATTTCCTTCGTGGCTCGAAAGATTCTCGACAAGAGTGAGACTCTGGTTCGTCGACGAACTTTGCTTTAAGAATTAAACGAAAAAAAAAGTCATCGCGTTGAAATCCTAACGATGACTTTTTTAGTGCGTTTTCGGCCCGATCAACGTCATTGAACTTAGCCTCAATTTTGAATCCGTTTTTTAAGGGGGGAGATGCCTTTAGGCGAGGAAAAATTATTTTTTCAAATTTCACTAAAAAAGAAACACCTCCATATGGGAACATAGCGGCTTACCTACAGATTAATAATCATTTTGAAATTTTTGTTTCAGATAAAATTTGCGGCCGCAATCCCGGCCACCATGAGACACTATTTTTTTCCACGCAATTTTCCGCAAATAAAAACAATTTTAAGCAATAAATAGAGAAATTCAAAAAAATTCATTTTGCACTCTTTATCGGTGCTTCAATTTGTAAAAAAAAGTAGACCGAATAGCTTATCCTATCCGCCTAAAAAAAATCGCGAAAATCGGCTATTTTTTTGGCAGTCACACTGTGATGATTCCTTAAGGGGTAAGGCCACCGTGGAATTTTCAAGAAATGGTTTTTTTCGCTAAAACGGTGCTTTATCATCATAAGAAAAAGTGACTATTCGATTTATAGCAAGACATTTTTTTTTTCGCCGACTTTGAGCGTACAACGTAAGCCCACCTCTGGCACGGCCATAGAGTACCTAAAACTTTAAACGCGTTTTTCTCGAAACAGCTTTTTTCCAATTGGCGTGAGAAATAACTTCAACAATTTTCACTCGATTTACTTCAAATTTAAAAGTTATGTTCCTAATTGCATTCCGCAGAGAAGTACGTACGGAATTTCTGATTAATCGAAAACTCTTCATTTTATGAGCAGTTTTATACGAAATTTTTTTACTGAAAATTCTTTCAAATACCGAAAAATCAATTCAAATACCTACAACTTTTGAATAAAACAATATTTTTTAAATTTCGCACGTACTTCTCTAGGTATTCTAATGTAAATTGACGAGAATTTTTGTTTTCTTTTGTTCTATGTAAAAAATTGTGGATGCTAAATGTCACGCGGCGGAGCTCCTAAAAAAAAGATAACAAAAGAAAATATTAGTAGTCGGCCATTTTGTACATCGAAAAAATATATATATATTTTTTCTAACAGCTTAATGTTCATATTAAGCTTAATATTCATATTGAGCTTAATATTCAGATGTGTAATTAATTTTATGAGTGAATCACTTTTTCATACGAAAAAAAAATTGTTCAATTCGCACCGGATTTTATACCCGTTACTGTGGCCTAACGCCTTAATCTTCAAAAATGGCGAAGTTATGGCACTATCCTTTAAACGGGTTGCGGTGGATACTGTCAGACGGCGGGACACGTAGCCCCAGCGGAATTAATCCGAAAAAAACCAACGAAGATTTGTCTTTCATTAATACTCATACGCAGAATATAAACCAAGAAAACGTGAGAAATGTTGAAAATTGATGAAATCGTAAGCTTCTAATAAAAAAGATTGAATTTTCCGAAAAAAAAGTGGCTACATTTTGCAATAATTTTTTTTTTTTTTTTTCAAAAACATTCTGCGTCACATTTTAGACAATGAGGTTAGCAAGAAATATACCAAATTTCATCAGAATCGGTCGATTAGTTTTTCAGCTATACCCACGCCAGTTTTGAAAATGCAGTTTAGAAGACCGTGCCATACCTCCGACATTTCCAAAGATTAATAAAAAAAATTTTAAAACACCATGTGACAAGCCAAAATTAGAGATAAAACATACCCCAATTCTCAAAGCTGGTGAAGAAATCTTTCTTTAAAAGAAAAAATCATGAAAATCAGCAAATCTTTCTCTCGCCTAAAAGGACCTCCCCTCTTAAGGCGAGAAATTCCTTTAGAAGCGTGAAAAATACGTATTTCCGGGCATTTTTTTAGAGGGGATAAAATAATCTGATCATTTTCAAATTTGGACATGAGTTTATTATAACTGTCAAGTTAAAAAAAAATCGGGAAGACCAACAAAATGGCGGCGTCATTAAGGGTCTTCGGACGCCTGTTTTCCGCGACATCGAAAAGTGCTGCAGTTGTGCTTTTTCCGTTGATCTGCAAAAGATTTAATAAGTGTCATTCGTTTACTGACATATTAAGGGGAAAGGTATACCTAAAAAATAATGAAAAATTCCAAAATTGAAAATTTGGGAGCCTTTTTGCTCCAAAGTTCGAATTTTCGACCATTTTCGACCAAAAAAAATATTTATTTACACGCTACCTTTCAAACTTTAGGTATATCCTTCCGATGATATTACTGAGAGTAACCTCCCGAAATTTCATCCAAATCGGTCGACAACTTTTTGAGCTACAACACGAGCAGTTTTTGAAAAAGTAATTTCGAAATAATCGCGTTTAAAGTTTCAACGTGTGACTCGCTACCTGACCTCACGCTGTCCCCGCGCTCTAGACTATATGCGACAACTCCGCAAATATTGAATATTTCGAGTTTTCCTTTGGTCCGTATATACTTTGGGTATCGTACTTTCGAAATATGTAATAAAAAAAAATCGATTTTTTGCAAATTATTAAGTGATTTCTCGCCTTAACGCAAATTATTTTTGGCCGGAAGTCCGAGAGCGTCCGAGAGCGAGGTTTGCCGTCCTTTCGTTCCGTTAATTTTCTCGGCTGCGCGAATCCGCGGCATAATTGCCCATAACGGAGCGAGAGACGTACGTCGATTGGATCGGTATCGTAATATGGCCGAGGGAAATGTATCTCTCCGCGGCTATCGGTCCACTCGAGCGTGCTCGGAATCGAAGGCACGCTCGAACAGATTAAAGAAACAACGAACGGAAGTCAAGCGCGCGCTCGAGCTACTATTGTACTTCTGTCGTCATCTCGATCATTGTACCAATATGCTCGTCTACCACGCGTCTATTTTTATTCACAATGTACTTCGTACACACCGCGATAATACGCACTCGAGATTTTTAGGTGCACGAGGAATGATGACACTCGTGTACAGCAGCGCGTGTCCACTGAATTATTGCGGCACACTTTTGCGGTTATCTTTCCCGTTCTCTCTGCGATGATTTGATTTTTTCGTGGTCGTGCGACCGCGCGACGATAACCGCACATGTGGCGCAAACACGCTGTTGTTCACAGAAGTCGAAACGCCCCCTGTGATGGGGAATTTCATGCGAACCGCGAAACGGATGTACCTCGTGAAGTTACACATATATATGTTCACACAGGGTGTCCTGTTGTGAACGGATAATCCTGCAACTGTCGATAAGTAAGATCATGTCCTACTACACTGCCAAAAAAAATATTTAATTTAAATAGGATCTATTTAAATCAAATACGTTTTTTCCTTAGCTCACGGCCTACTACCATCTTGTTAGTTTCAAAGATATATTTTTATTTGTTTCAGCAATTTTTTTAATACTGAATATATGCAAATTGCATAAATCAAGATTCGATTCAACTAAATATCTATTTGCTTACAATGTACACTGTAATTCTACACTGAGAAAAAAATCATTGATCCAATATCATTGGTGTTATTGAATGAAATTTCGTTGATTCGATTGTAAAATTGTTGGTGTAAATAATCGGATTTATTTGTCCGAAAAAACGCTATTGACTTTGAAAACATGATAAAATTAAAAGTTTTTTTTTCATTCGAAAGATATATTGGGGGCCGTCCATATATTACGTCATCGATTTTTGCTGATTTTCGACCCCCCCCCCCCTACAATCATCCTATCGTCATTTCCTGATGACCCCCCCCCCTCTCGCAAAATTGACGTCATTACCAGTTTGGCAAAATTAAAACATTTGCGGATTTGAGAAAAATTGGGTAACATTAAAACATTTTGTTATAGAATCATCTTTTATTATTTTGTACTTTGGCAATGTTTATTAATATAATAGTAGTATTCTTCCCTATTCTTTAGTTTTCTTTGGATAGCTCCCACATTTTGTTATAGAATCATCTTTTATTATTTTGTACTTTGGCAATTTTCATTAATATAATAATATTATTCTTCTCTATTCTTTAGTTTTCTTTGGATAGCTCCCACGGAGTTTTCACCCATTCTTGCAAATCCTGGATCACGGGTAATATCTCCGTATCCTCCCCATATTCATTTTGGCTCGATCGAACTATTTTCATAGGTACGCTGTTATTTGAAGTTCTCGAATATAATGTAGACAAACCTTATGTAATAAATAAATAAATAATGAGTTCAATAATTAATACCATTAGGTACATGCAAAATATTTTTCATCACTCATGCGGGGAAACCACTCTAGTTGTACAATATACTATTGTACATTTTGAAGTAACTGGTATCACAAGAATGACGTCAATTTCGAAACGCCCCCCCCCCATCCATCATTTACCGTCATCCGCAGACGAACCCCCCCCCCCCCCCCCTATTTTAAAATGACGTAATTTATGGACGGCCCCTTGTTAGCCAAGAACAATATATTATTGAAACTATCTAAAACATTATCGCGAACGAATTATATAGTTTTGAATGCATTTTCTGCAACGAACCAAAAAAACGTTTCAATTCATAACATGAATATGCTTGATTCGAGTGCACAAGAAAAATTGAATTTTGCTTGTTTGATTCAAATAAAACTTCTATTGAATAAATATGTTTTTTTATTTTTTTCACCACATCCGATATGGATTTTCAAGTACATTATTCGTAAAAATATTAATATTTTATTTTTATTGAAAAATATTAAGCGAATGTCTGAATTGGTTAAAAAATTACGCGAAAATAAAATATGTTTCTTGCGCATTTGGTTGAAAAAATTCAACCAAATAATGGCCGAGCGCCACCGAAATTATAGGTGTGAGGAAGCCCGTAGTTCTCGGAGTAACCGCTAGAAGCCGCACGCGCGCTCGTTTCTCGTAAGCGTTGCGCGAACCGAACATCTACTTAAACGCCGGAGAAACTAAAGAGTATCGCTTCTTGGCCTATGGCTAAGATCAAAGTGTTAGTATCTGTTCTCATCAGTTGAATATCTCATATTCTCTCCATGGATATTCCAGTGGATATCTCATATTTTCTCCACTATTATCGTGGATGATCATGCTAATGCTCATTCTTTATTTAGGATTTAAAACAAATTGAAAAACTACGTCCCATGGCATATTCGTTTCGATGCAGTAAAGAAATAATTAGTTCTATTGATTATATTTTTCTACGAAATAAAAAATGCTGTAGCAACCGCTTAATTATTTAATCCATACATCTACGGATTGTATATAGAATGATTTCAATAGAATATAATTTTATTTGTAGGATAACATAGATATTCAGAGAACAGAAGAGCTTTTTTCAAGTAAAATAATATGTTATTTAAATCAATCACATTTTCCAATATTTTATAAATAGTATTGTAACAATTGCATATATCGGTGGCACTCCGCCGCAGCACATTTATTTGGATCAACCAATATTTTTTTTTGATCCAATTGTGTGTGTGTGTGTGTGTGTGTGTGTGTGTGTGTGTGTGTGTGTGTGCGTGCGTGCGTGCGTGCGTGTGCGCGCGTGTGTGTGCGTGTGCGTGCGTGCGTGCGTGTATATGTGTGTGTGTGTGTGTGTGTGTGCGCGCGCGTACGCGCGTGTGTGTGTGTGTGTATATGTGTGTGTGTATATGTGTGTGCGTGTATGTGTGTGCGTGTATGTGTGTGCGTGTGTGCGTGCGTGCATGCGCGCGCGCGCGCGCGCGCGCGCGTGTGTGTGTGTGTGTGTGTGTGTGTGTGTGTGTGTGTGTGTGTGTGTGTGAAAGCCAACGAATAAACGTAACGGCAACAAACCGTCCAGCGAACCTTTCGTAATTATTGGCGGTCCGAGCTGATCTCTTTTTCCGGCTTCAATGTGTAGGTCTCCTAGGAGCTACGGGATCTCAAAAATGATTTTTTTAAGACAATAAATTAGAAAACGGTACGTTTTTTGACGTATCGCAACGTTTTATTACAAAATTGTTGAAAACAGTCCGAGTTGTGGTGTTATACAGTCTTAATTTTCATGATACGCATTATATAGTCTTATTCATATAACGCGCGAACCGAGGAGCGATCGTTTTGTGCCTGCAAAAAAAATATTTCGTAATAAGTTAATTTTTCATACTTGTTTCGCTCTCATTCTCTCTCTTTCTCTCTCTCTCCCTCTCTCTCTCTCTCTCTCTCTCTCTCTCTCTCATTCTCTCTTTCTCTCTCTGCTCAGTTATCGTGATATCTGCAATAAGAAGTGTCCTCGACGAGCTCCTGCGATATCCATTCCTCGTTCGGCGATTGATTCGCAAGCGACGCCGCGCTCATCTCCACTTCCCTCATTATCCTTATGAGATTGCCGCCCACGAGTTTCTTCATGTCGGTCGCGGACCATCTTCGGTCCCTTGTCAATTCAGCGAGTAGAAAAGGATAGCCCGACACGTCCGGCAGCTCCGTCGGTGGACTGTCGACAATCGAAACGGAAACGTTTTCATTGCCTTTTTTTTCTTATTCTACGAAACATCGAAGCGCGAGAACAAAAGAGACAAAGAAAGAGCTGATTTTGTATCTTATGGTGCAAAAAAAATGTAATTGTTCGTGAAAAAACGTGCCTCGATATTCCGTCGTAGCCGGCACCCAGACCTACGTGATTAACACCTGCGGTTTTTCGTATGTGATTGATGTGGGCTGTGGTCGAAACAGAAAATCATTATTGTTATAATGATTAATTGAATTGAATGAATTAAAAATTATAGTAATATACGCATCACTATGATTATTATCGTTAGCTTCAACTTTGGGAGGATTATTTCTTTGCTGTAATAATTTATTTGTTATAATTATTATATTGTTATTATATAATGATATATATTTAATTAAGCAATAATTATTTCATATAATTATTGCCAATTTTCACAGGAAATGATTTAATATTTATTACTAATTGTTACAAATGAATAATATAATTATTGTATTATTTATTATGAAATTTGGCAATAATTATCATATTATTTACTTGTGATAATTACTATTTTTTAAGATTATTATTACAATTGTTGCCGTTTTCATTATTATTTCCATTATCACTATTATTTTTTCTTTGAAGTATTACTTGCACAGCCTTTTTGGCTTTTTACAAGGCTTATTATTATTATCATTATCTACTATTTACCAATTTTTATGTTTATAAAATTTATTGTCAATAATATCACTATTAATTTTAATAACATTTAATAACATTTAATAACATTTAAATTCATGTAAGAGTGTATAAAATGTTCATTTTTATTCTTATATACATTGTATGATTATTATCATCACAATTGAGGGGCTATACCAGTCTGACGCTTAAAAAAAATAGATTTTTTTTATTAATTAAGACAAATTAAGATTAAGAAAAAAATATGTAATATAGGTCAAATTTCTTTTCTTCCAAAAAATTCGCGAAAATCCCCCAAATTTTCAGCGTTCGCACTGGTATGGCCCCTTAATGTTTGTCTTCTCATCGTTATTATTATTGCCATTATTATTATGCGTGTATACAGTGAAACGATTCATTACTCTTTTTCAGTCGCAAGGACTACGAAACATCGAACAAAAATTGTTTAGCCGTTGTACAGTCGCGTTTGTAATCTCGATGCTTTTAGTCGGCCGTCGTGCATCGATCGTAAATATTTCGTAGGTCTCTCAAAAATCCGTACCTATTACATCGTACATGGAGGCCTTATCTCCGCAGCTGAGATGGGCGCTGTCGAAGCTGATCATAACCAGACCACCGTTCACAGACTTGAACATCAAAAAAAGAACGTACACGGAGACTTAAATAAAAAGATACGTGATGAGAGAAGAAGCCTTTCGAAGAAGGAAATTCGGAGGGAGTTTTCAAAGTCGAGCGATTACAATTGTGAATAGAGAACGGGAGCGAAAAAAAGAAGAGTCGAGCGTTTAGAGGGAAGTGCCTTTAGGCGAGAAAAAAAATTCTGAGTTTCGTGATCTTTTTTTAAAGGAAAATTTTCTTCACCACTTTTAACACTTGGACAATGTTTTATTACTACTTTTGGCTGCTACATGGTATTTTTTTAATAAACTTTAAAAATGACGGAGGTATGGCACGGTCTTCTAAACTGCATTTTCAAGACTGGCGTACAAATCTTTCTAACCTTATTATCTGAAACATGACCCTGAATGTTTTTGAAAATAAAAAAAAAGTATTTTTCATTATTGTCTAAAATATGACACTGAAAATTTTTAATTATTTTTATTTTGAAAATGTGAATGTCTGAAAATAAAAAAATTATTTTTTTATTGCAAAATGTAGAAATTTTTTTCGGCAAATTCATTTTTTTTTGTTTCAAAACGTACCATTTCATCGATTTTCAACGTTTCTCACTTTTTCTTGATTCACATTCTGCATATGAGTGTTAATGAAAAAAAATCGTCATTTATATTTTCTACAAGCTTTTATTTAACTTGCTTCGTTGGTATGTCTGTTTTTCCGATTTTAAATTTGTAATCCATTTTTGCAAGCACTCGCTGGCATCCGATTGAGCTGAAATTTGGCATACATGTGTAACTTCGGTGACAATGCAATAATACGGAACCACGGAGCTGATCTGATGATGGAGGTGGGAGGTGGGAACTGAAGTTTCCCAATGGCAAATGGTAGGACAATCGAGTTTGGGCTCAGTAAACTTTGTTGACTCGAGCACTATTTACAATTACACTAAGGTAAACGGCCCAATTTCTGACCCTGCCCCAGATTATGACCTCGACGGCAAAGTTTTGACTGCCATAAATATAGTTTTTGTCGAATAATAATCAAATTATCGGCTAATTAAAGAGCGTTTTTCACTTTTAATTATTGGACAAACACACTTTTTTTAAATGAAATATTTCATAATAGAAATTGACCAGTGAACAGTGTAACACGCGTCTCAGTGGCTCCGCAGCGGCCATGCTAGACGCTGATAGCAACTGCGACGATCGACGTAAATCGGAAATTTGTTCGTCCTCTAAGTATAAAACGACATAAAAATGGTATCGATATATTCAGCAGGAACCAGACTGTCGATGAGATAAAAAATAATGTAACTTTTGGTGAGATATTTGATTAAATCCGTGGTGTCAATAACTACGTCACATAATTGAGGCTGTGTTGCAGTTGTTGACCCTCAACTTGTCACCTGCTGCGTCGAACCATTTTTTGTTTATTTATTCTAATTTGCCGTGACATAACAAATTAATTAAATTATTAACAATGATTTAATTATTAATTATCATTAAATTATTAACAAATTATTAAAATTTGTGGAAATCTAGTATTCAAAATATTTTCCCACTTAATGCGGCTGATATTTTTTTTGCATTGTTCAATGTTTATAATATATATATATATTATATATATATATATATATATATTGGGTTGGTACCAAAATCTTGCAACACACAACACGAGTAAGAAAGAAAAATATTTTATTTTAACAATAAACGATTATTCAGTAATGTAGGCTCCCTCTGCATCTACAACTCTTGCCCAACGCTCTGGTAGACTTTGCACGCCCGCAGACCAGAATTCTTTTGGTCGTGAATTAAGAAAGTCGTCCAATGTATTTTTGAGATCCGACAGCTGATCAACTTTTTTATCCCGTAAATAGTTCTTCAAAGCTCGAAACAGGTGATAGTCGGTAGGTGATAAGTCTGGTGAACACGGTGGGTGTGGTAGAACTTCCCATCTTAGCTGCGAAATAGTTTCTTGTGTCATGTTAGGGACGTGGGGTCGAGCATTGTCACGGAGAAGCCGAACTTGAAGACGTTTACGCCTTTTCTGTTTCATAATTTTAGCCACCTACTGCAGTTGTGCAGAATAAATCTCTGCCTGTATTGTGGTATTGGTTGGCAGAAATTCGTAATAGAACATACCCTCAGAATCCCACCAACAGAGTAAAACTTTCTTCATTTCACGGGGCCGTTTAGAGGTCGGTTCTGGTTTTTCCCCTTTCGGTAGCCACTGACGCTTGCGCGTGTGATTAACATACAACACCCAGCTTTCATCCCCAGTGATTATTTCTTGAAGAAAATCCTTTCTTTGCAGACGATGCAGGAGTGAAAGACAGATGGACATGCGTGTTGCTTTGTTTGATTCGCTGAGATTGTGCGGTATCCAAGACGAAAAAACTTTCCTATATCCCATCTCTTGTAAATGTCGAAGGATCGTAGGATGACTGAAGTTGAGTTTGTTGGCTAATCCTCGTGACGACATATTAGGCTTTGCCTTTATAAGTGCTCGCAGTTCTTCATCGTCCACAATCGATTCCCTGCCGGACCTAGGTTTGTCTTCAAAAGATGTATCGCCAGAATGAAAACGCTGATACCAACGGGAGACCGTTGAATAATTAACTACATTAGCCTTGAACGCACTGCACATATTACGGGCTGCGGCTCTTGCAAAATGTCCTTGCAAGAATTCGTAATATGCGATTGCTCGAAGTGCACGTTGATCCATCTTTGCTCATACTGACTCCACGGAACAACTGACTCGCTTATATATCCTGCGGCATGGAAGGTTCTAGACCATTCTTGTATTTCCTATTCTCGAATGTTCTCGAACTTCGCTATTAGGAAAAATATTTTAATTGAAAAAAAAGTGTTGCAAGATTTTTGTACCAACCCAATATATATATGTGTGTGTTTCCGTGAAATTACATATATTTCCATTTACCCCGTTTTTATGGGGATATTCGGAAGGGTCAGGAAGTGGGTACGCATAGGTGTCGTGAATTGTGCCAAGGGGGTCATGAATCGGGTATACGTAGATGTCACGAACTACGACATGGATGTTTCTCTAGTGTCAGGAACCTCGGCAGTAGAGAAGCGATGTTAAGGGAGACTTTGTCCTTGAAATTTTCAAAAAAACAATTTTTTTTTATTACGGATTCTTAATCTAGATGTAAGTAGAAATAAATCTGTCGAAGCGTTTGTTAGCGGTAATTATAAACACATTTGTGTAAACACATTACAAAACTTTAAACGCGTTTTTCTCGAAAACGCGTTTTTAAAAATGGCTGACATTCTCCTGACCGCTGTAATTAACATATCGACCTGAAATTTGGAGAGCATACTCAGAAAATTTGTCTTTACGGAATGACGGATCGTTTTTTCGATAGATACATTTTTGCATTTATTATTTATCTTTTTATGCGAAAAAAAAACGCGGAAATTCGATTTTTTTTTAATTGCCGCCATTTTCCGAAATTTGTACTGAACGAAAAACCCATCCGTCATTCCATGACCAAAGGGTCACAAATTGATAATGTGCTTTGAATTTGTGTTTCAGATCAACAAAGAGGGGGCAGTGATGTCAGCCGTTTACCTCCCGCGATTTGAGGACCTGTTTTCGCGGAGCTACAACGGCCGCCATTTTGGTTTTTTTTTCAAAAAAATTTTTTTAACGTTCTGTATATCATGAATAAAAGCAAGAAAAAAACCGCACTCAAAAAGCTTTACTCGTTTCCTTTAAAAAAAATAAAATGTAAACACCTGAAATATGGCACTCCAAGGACAAAGTTTCCCTTAGAACAATTATTATATTAATAAATATTAATTATTTCATTTGTTTAATAGGTGAATCTCATTTGGGGGGGCTTTAACGCACGTGTTGAAACCTTTCCTTTTCATTTTAGCTCGCGCGTCAATGAATAGTAAAAGTCTGACACCGCTGCTTTTAAAGCGTCAGTAACTGGGCCGTTTACCTTATTATAAAGTTTCTCGCGAAACCTTTATAACGTAAGGCAAGGTTTTTTATTGCGCCGATGTCTGAATGGCATGGGGGTCTGGCATGGCAAACAAATAAACAAATTCTTATACTAAAAAGCATAAAATAAAATAAACGTAAAAAAACTTTTTTTAAAGAAGCTCTTATTCAAAAGGTACTGTACTGAAAAGTAAAAAATAATGTTCAGTAAAATTGGAAATCAAAACAGTATAACTACAAAAAAGTGCCTTCCTTGGTCACTCATTATAAGTGCAAGTACTTAATAGGTACATAAACGTAAATATATGTTTTTAAATATGAAATATAAATTTTAAAAGCTTGAGGCGTCAAACGTCATAAATATTAATATTACTTTAAAATGTCTGAAAAAGAGCTTCAAGCTTTGAAAATTTATATTTCATATTTTTTAAAGTTCTACATTTATGTATCGTTTGGCTACTTCCTCCTATTATGCGTGAATAAGAAAGGGACTTTTTTATAGTTATGCTGTTTTAATTTTCAATTTGACTGAATTTTTTTTTTTTTACTTCACACTACAATACCTTTTAAATAAAAGCTTGTTTAAAAAGAGTATTTTTACGTTTATTTTCTTTTTAATTAATCCCGCCTTCGCTACGTGTCACGCCCTCGTTTAGAAGACTGTGCCCGACCACCGCCATTTTTGAAGATTAATAAACAAAATACCATGTAATAGCCAAAAGTAGTAATAAAACATACTCCGAAAGAAGTATGTCTCAAAGAGGGTGAAGAAATCTTTCCTTTTAGAAAAAAAATCATGCGCACCATTAATTTTTCTTCGCCTAAAGGTGTCTCTCCCCTTAAGGTAGTCCTATCGCTTCGCACTAGTCATACCACTCATCGTACTTGAGACTTGTACAATTTATATTTTAAACATATGCGAAAGAAATAATTTGTAATAACTAAAAGTTTCCATGTGTAAACTGTTCAACGCATGTTCACATTTAATTGGAAAAATGAAAACATAGTTGTTCCAACGATTCGCGCGGTATTTCTAGGTTTGATATTTGGCAACATTGGTTCTATCTCCGTCTCTTTTTACTCAACGAGGCGAGTTTCACCTCCGTGCTTTTCAACGTCGAACTGTCAAAACAATGTCAGGTGCGAGAAATATAAAGCATTGTATTCGGGCCACGACTGGTAAAAAGCGTGGAAAATTTGTGTCGGCGAAATATGTCGGTTAAAAATGAAATATGCGTGGAAATTCGAATGAGTGAGATGAGGTTAGGACTACAGTCAACTGTTGCCTTCCTGTCACGTCTCTTTGTCGTAGCAAGTGCTAATAAATCCAATACCGGAAGTTCAAATTAAACTTGATATTACATAAAAATTAGATCAATAAGCGTAATTTGTTCTGAGAGCATTGGATTACTACAAGTGTGAAGTATGTAAATCTGATTATTTTTAAGAATCTGACGGATTCCCACACGGAGAGAATTAAATGTTAAAAATTACCGTGCAGTAACGGTAACCAGATGACAACCCTGAAACTTCGCTTATTATTGCTGAGTAGAACACAGATTTTCACGAAAATAAAATAAAATTTCTTCTTCAGATACAACATTTTACCAGATTTTCTAGTAAATTTTGATGTGTAACAAAATACGCAAAACTTAAATTTAAAAAATATATAATATCAGCGAAATTTTACTGTGCATTTTATTATTTTATGCCTTTCAGAAATGTCTATAAAAAAGTATCGTCTTTATAACAGTTATTTTTCAGATTTATTATAAAATTTAATGAATGTTATAGGAAAATGTATTGTGCTCTCGGTAAAAATTATCGTGCGCGCTTGGTTAAAATTATCATGCGGTACGGTACGGAAATTTTGAGGCACTGCATAGTAAAAATTCCCCTCATACCTTTCACTTCAGAATGGTATGGTAGTGGGGCTAAGTAGGGGTGCGCGGTCTCGTTTCAGTGGTCTATCTATTCCTTATATGGCGCGATGGAAGTTCCCAAAAAAAATTCGTCTCTACTGCGTACATCAACGGCTTGTGAAATGTTTAAGAGTGAATACGATTTTACGATTTTAAATTATGACAAAATAATATGTGCGCAAATTAGTCACATCACTCGAGCTTACGGTACGAAATGTATTGTAAAAAAATGGTAGTATTAAATGAAAAATAAATTCTAATAATTAAATTTCTCTCTTTATCCGCTTGTTGAGTATACCAATTTATATGAAAGAAACAAAATTTCCGAACAAAAAACAAACAGGTTGGTTATTATTATGATTATTATCGTACCAGTCTTTGAAGAAAAAATACATTTTGTCAACGAACCAGTGCGATGGTCGAGTGGTTAGCGTGCTCGCCTCTGAAACTGCGGACTGCGAGGTCCCGGGTTCGAAACCCAGTTGCGCGTACATTCGTCGTGAGATGTTTTTCTTCGGCGTTTCGCGGCGAAATTATGACAGAGAAGTCGGTTGGGCACACAAGAGGGGGGAACAGGGAGATCGGTGGAGAAAAAAGGTACAGTACTACCCTCCCTAAGAGAAGCGGTCTAGGGCGGTTAGGGGAAGTAATTCTCGAGAAATTCGTCGCCGAAGCCTTCCCCCACCGCTAGGTTAGCGCGCTCGAAAATCGCGCATGTGGTAGCGTGTATGTGTTTCTCCACTCGACCTCTATGAGAGAGCGCGAACGAAAGTGTTGAGAAAACTGTAAACAAGTTGCGGAAAGTGTACTGGCGTTTCGTCGTTTCATGCATAAGTATATCTCATTGAATATTGATGTGTAAATCTTTCTTTTTCTTCGCGTTTTTTTTTATTCTGCTGTTTGGTATATTTTGTTGTTGCAATATTATAACACATATGAAGGAAACATTTGTAAAACTTTCAATAATTGTTGAATTATCTTATTGTTCGCAAAAATATACGTAGTATATTCGTTATCGAAACTCGAACATATACAGTAGAACCTCGATTATCCGAACCAATTGGGACGGAGACTAGTTCGGATAATCAAAAGTTCGGATAATCGAAACGTGGGTTTTTTGGGACGAGATCATAAACAACACCTTTTTATATAAAAACAGTACATACATATATATTATAATTTGACATATATGTTAACGTTGAAATATATATATATATATATATATATATATATATAATGTATTTGAAATACCTGAAAAAAGTTGAATGCTTTTTTTATATTTTTTAAAAATAAAATCGTCCATTTTTAATTGACGAACGGCTGTAACGCGTTTTTGAGCGGCTAAGTCTCGCAGCCGTTTGGGAAGGAGAGATTGCGTTGGGTTGCTCATTGTTGCTCACGGCGGTGGCAGCGAACAACAATGTATCTTTCGCGCCAACGTTCGGATAATTGAGAGTTCGGATAAACTAAGTCATCGTTCGGATAATTGAGGTTCTACTGTACAGTGTACAAAAAAATGTAACTAACAATTTATCTTGTGTATATACTTCAAGTTGAAATATACAATGTATATATATGTATAAATATTTCATTTTTAGATAAAACGGGATGGCTGAATCGAAAATATATTTTACTTGCATTAAATTACTACTTGAAATTTAATTATGGTGCATGTTTTTTTCTCCGACTTTACGGCTTAAACGTATATATTATTATACAAAGGAATATTATCCATTTGACAATCGTGCGACGTGCGATTTTCTGAAATCGCTCGCGATCTCTTATGGAGTTGTCCGCGACAAACTCGGGAGGCCTCGGGTACACTGGACAGCTCGAGCTAGGTGGGGGAAGCCATAAAATGCGCTCAAGCGGAACGGCGGGGAAATTCTCTCTTAGCGAGGGCTCTCTTAGAGAGGTAGTACTGTACTTGAAATTTTCTGTAACGTGAGTTAAAAAAACTTGTCGCATCCGAATTATTATGTTTTTCCCACTTGTCACTACATTGAAATATATCACGGTAATTTTTACCGCGAAATTCACGACAAAAATTACTTTTTAATTCTCTCCGTGCACTATTATATACACTTTTGTATCGACCGGAAATTGAGTTTTTGCATGTCGTCTCGGAATTCCTTTACAAAAATTCGCAATTTTAATATTTTCTTTATCTGTAATTAGGTCGATAACCGACCCTGAAATTTTACAGATAAGATTATCAATATGTTTAGTGAAGCTGAAAAAAAATGAAAATCCTATGGTTTGAAGGCTGGCGATAGGATTACCTTATGCACGACGGAGCATGAAACGATAGATTGTGAGGAAAAGAAATTGTCACAGCTTACCAAATCTTGCAAAACGTCGTCGGGAACGTTGCTCGAAGAATTGCAAAGGGCTCTCGCGGCGCTGTGAGAAAATATGACCGGTGCTTTCGTTATCGTGAGCGTATCCCTCATCGTTCTCAGAGAAACGTGTGAAAGATCGACGAGCATACCGAGCCTGTTCAGCTCGCGGACAACAGCCTTGCCGAAGCTCGAGAGGCCATCGCTGTGGAAGTCCATCGGTGCGTCCACGTTCGGATCCTCCACGGAACACGAGTCAGCCCTGATAAATACATTTCCGCGTAGAAAAAATGTCTTATTATTCGTTGGCGCACAATCGCTGCGACATAATACATACTCTCCAAGGAAAGACCTCGTTCGAAATTTACATTTTCGACGAAAAGTTTCACCGTATCGGAATTTCGATACTTAGTGATTCGACGAAAATCTGAAAAAATTCGAACACATTAAGGGGCTTTTCCAGTGTGACACTTTAACAAAATCGATTTTTTTTTTGTTGCCTTTTCGACAGTTTATACTTTCAAGAATATCCTGTAAAAATTTCAAGGCCCTATTTTATTCATTTTATCTTGCAAAAATCGATAGTTAAATCTTTAAACCGCGTTTTTCTCGAAATGAGATTTTTCAAATTTGCTGACATTGTAACTCAAAGAGGAATTATCCGATTGACTTGAAATTTGAACTGAGTACTCTCGAAAATATTTACTCTACAATGACGTAGGATATTTTTGATTGGGTAAAAACTGACAATTTGGCATTGGAGGAAACGGTCATTTTATAGGCAAGAAAACGCACTTTTTTCTTAAGGGACAACACCACTGTGACGGCTTCAAAAAGCCGATTTTTTGAAAACCATCTAGAAAAATCGAAAATACATTTAAGATTAAGATGCCGTTGGACCCAGGTCGAAAAAATAATTATTTTCGGAGATATTGAATATTTTGTGGAGCCGTGCAGCGCTCCGTGACGCTCGGGGTCCCGCGCAGCTGCGCGCCTCAGGGTCGGCAGGTATACCGGGCCTTTCCCAGGTCCTGCGGATCTTTCCCAGGTATTCTTTTGTCTCCCTTCCCAAAAACCGGCTATTGTTATAAATATAGTTTCGAAAAAAAGCCATCGGTGGCGATAATTAAAAAATTTTCACGTCGTCAATCGTCAATCGTCGATATTGCAGCTGATATCGCGGTATTATTATTCAATGATGGCCTGAGAAGCCTCATGAAAGTTTTGGAGACGTTGGGGATAACTATCGGCCCAAATTGTTTCAATTTTTGCGTTGAAACCGACGCAGCGCGGATCGAGCTGGCGGAGCGCTCGCTCACAGACGCTGCAAAAGAGGCAAGAAGAGCCTCTACAAGTTCGAGAAAAGATGCTAGGGACAATGATTTGCTTCTTGAAGGCCAGCTATATGGTGCCGGCATCGCTGATTAAAGGTAAACATTTTTTTTCCAATTTATCGCATAAATTAACAAACCTAAAACTTTGAACGCGTTTTTCTCAAAACCACTTTTTTGAGTGCGGCACGCAGCAGAACTCGAACAATTTTTAACCGATCGACTTCAAATTTGGACTGCATCAATAAAACTAGATTATCTAAAGAAGTACATAGGATTTTTTCGATATCTCAATAATAAAAAAAAAAGTTATAGCCTATTTTCGACGAGAAATTTTGCTCGAAAATCGTCCTTTAATTTCAAAAGCGTGCCTATTTTTTAAAAATCAATATTTTTTCAAATCCCTATGTACTTCTCTTCAAAATATCATATTATTAACGAAAACACTCGGTATTTTTTTTTCAGATCGACTTTGAAGAGAGTTCTGCTGCGTGCCGCGAACCACTGCAGAGGCAACAGTACCTGACGCGGGAGCTTCCCCAGCGTCACCATGGGACGTGAAAAATTTGAATTTTTTTTTTATGTATCTTCAATAAACAACGAACAAAACAAAAAAATTTTTTTCGAATATCCCTTTTTTTTCCCACAAAAAAAATTCTTGAAAAATGGCAAAAAACAGGGGGTCACAGTGGTGTTGTCCCTTAATGCATTCATATTCGAGAATATGTGAGAAAATGTTGTAGTTAAAATATTGAAAATTGACCAAGTTATAGATGATTTAGTGAGCGCATATAGCGCAACGATTTACGTATAGTAAAACTTTCGATTGGGGTAGAATATCCATAAGTCGAATTTCCATAACCGAATATCCATAAGTACGAATATCCGTAAGTGAGTATAGAGTAGAAATGAGTTTGTTTGAGTTTGGGTTATTCATGAAATATCCCAAACAATCCCAAACTCAAACCCAAACAAACTCACTTATCTCTACCTCCTGCCATTTCTGGCACTCATTTCTAATCTATACTCACTTATGGATATTCGTACTTATGGATCTTCAATTTATAGATATTCGACTTATGGATATTCATTTATGGATATTCGACGACAGTAAAACTTTCAATCGCGTTTTTCTCGCAACGACTTTTGTTGACCCGGCTGGAAAGTGGAAGGATGTAGCTATAATTGTTCGATTTTCAATTTGAAAGAACCAAAATTTCCGGAATTGCATTCGCTATCGTTGTACGTAACCGTCTTTTATAAATTTAGTATTTTTCAAGCCCCCGAAAATAATTAAAAATTTCGCCGAAATTTACACTATTTTCCTTACACCCGCCATTTCGCTATTTTTTTCAAATAAACAACGACGTGTAATGAGAACTACATTTATATAGATTATAAAACATTTTTATTTTTATTTTTATTTTCAGACCAACCATTATACCTCAATAACGTTGTTAATTTTCAATTTTTTTTTCATAAAAATTGACACAATATTCGTTTAATGTGACATACCTTTTATCCAAATCCCAAATAAATAATCTAGTAGACAAAAAATGACCTTTTGTCGGCCCGTCACAGTGGTGTCCTCCCTTAAATATCTTTTGTGAAAAGGTTATCATTATTATTCTTAGGAAGTTTCGTATTATTAATTAGAATCCAATTAATAAAATTGTTCTTAAATTCTTCTTATTGAATGAAAATTAATCAATGAAATTATTCTTCGTAACTTTCCGAGTCGTCGAACGAAAAATTTCGTAAAATTAAATTCATCAAGTCAATCAAATTATTTTTATTAAACCAAATTTAACTAATTAAATTACGCGTCGAAAGTATCCGAGTAATCGAACGAAAAATTTCGTCAAATTAAATTAATCAAGTTAATTAAATTATTCTTAGTAAGTTAAATCCAATGATTTGACTGGGGCCGTCCATATATTACGTCATTCTAAATTTGGGGGGGGGGGAGGTTCGTCTGCGGATGACGGTAAATGATGGATGAGGGGGGGGGGGGGGGGGGGCGTTTCGAAATTGACGTCATTCTTGTGATACCAGTTACTTCAAAATGTACAATAGTATATTGTACAACTAGAGTGGTTTCCCCGCATGAGTGATGAAAAATATTTTGCAAGTACCTAATCGTATTAATTATTGAACTCATTCTTTATTTATTTATTACATAAGGTTTGTCTACATTATATTCGAGAACTTCAAATAACAGCGTACCTATGAAAATAGTTCGATCGAGCCAAAATGAATATGTGGAGGATACGGAGATATTACCCGTGATCCAGGATTTGCAAGAATGGGTGAAAACTCCGTGGGAGCTATCCAAAGAAAACTAAAGAATAGGGAAGAATAATATTATTATATTAATGAAAATTGCCAAAGTACAAAATAATAAAAGATGATTCTATAACAAAATGTGGGAGCTATCCAAAGAAAACTAAAGAATAGGGAAGAATAATATTATTATATTAATAAACATTGCCAAAGTACAAAATAATAAAAGATGATTCTATAACAAAATGTTTTAATGTTACCCAATTTTTCTCAAATCCGCAAATGTTTTAATTTTGCCAAACTGGTAATGACGTCAATTTTGCGAGAGGGGGGGGTCATTAGGAAATGACGATAGGATGATTGTAGGGGGGGGGGGGGGTCGAAAATCAGCAAAAATCGATGATGTAATATATGGACGGCCCCACTGATTGTTCGAGAGTTTGGCAAATGGAACGTTTGGAGAAAAAAAAATCGAAGGAGATTTTAAAAAAGGCGAAATTTCTGCAAAAATGTACAAGTATTTAGACAATGTAACTATTTCGCTTCGTGTAAAGAACATTTTTTTTCGCCAACTATTTATTGAATTTTATCCGTTCAGTAATATGTTAATTACTTTCCAGCTTTATTATTATAAGAAATGTTAAATGTCGACAAGATCGATGAGATAAGATCTCAAATAGGTCTGATGCTTTTCGAATTTTGGTCGTACCCAAACGACCCAAATTTTCCTCAAATCAACTTTTGTCCTGGAATGTTCGTGCCATAAATCCTAAATTCGAAACTCCGACTGGCGAAAAGAGTGCGATCGAGTTCGCAATAAAGGGAAATCGGAGTGCTCAGATTTTAAGGTATTCCTTTCGCGTAGGGTCGTATTTCGTGGGGGCATAAGGAGGGCCCTTCTGAATAATTCAGAAGGACCCTCCTCCCATTAATTAAAAAAAATAAATCACAATCAATTATTATTCACTATTATTTATCATATCAATTAATCAATTATTGTAAATTCAGTAGATTTGGACAATATTACATTTTCTGTAAAAAATCGCGGCTACGAAAGTTCTACTAGTCACATTTTTCTGAGTTTCATCATTAATATTTTCTTCGACCCTTCGCGGTCACACGTTCCAGCTACAGCACGCTTGTCGCACGGGGTCACAATGACCCCAGCCATGTTTGAACGATTGCCACATTGACCGTATCGTTCCGAATGATTCATAAAAATTCAGAATATTAGTTTGAACATCCTAGAATGTGGCATTCTCGGTATTATATTTTTATCGAATTTTAAAATGGCGGGAAAAAATGAGCAAGTGGTCAATATTCAAAAAAGCCTTTTGTTTACGACAATTTTTGGATTCGTAATTTTTCGTTCAAAGTTCGATAACTTGGCTTGAAATTTTACCAGCTTACTGGGATATATGTTTACTTGATTATAGACCAAAATTAGTTAACCCTTCGTGGTGATCTTTGGACCCCAATACACAATAGTTCCCGGCTTCGAATGGGACTTGTGCCGCCATCTATCCGAAGATTGGAGTATCATATATACGTAGGGACCCTTAGAAATCCGAATAAAGCGTTAGTACCTTTTTTTACAACGCGTACTAGGCTGCTATTTTTTTTCCCTAAAGAACTATATCTAGTGGGTTACCAATTCAAATTTTAGGTAATAATATTGAAAATTCGCGGTGTTATAATTTTTTAGAGAAAAAAGTGCTTTTATTGTTCGATTTATGATTTTTTAAAAATACTTTGCCATTTCATTTCTTATGAATACATTTTTCGTACGTCATCTACAATGTTCTAAAATAAAATTTTATCGGCCGATAAAATTTTCTATATATTCATACACTATCGTACATAACTGTATATTAGTATATACAATTGTATAAGTTTATATGCAAATATATAAAATTCTGTCGGGCCAATTTTTGTATACAATTGTATATGATCAATTAATATACAATTATAGATGTTTATATATATTCATTTTTACTCGGGTTAATATTTTATAACTCAACGTTTCAATGTAAAATACGTTGATATGTTTTGTCATGTAGGAAAAAAAAGCTAGGGTGACACATATTATACCAGTCGAAGAAAGCGATGACATTTTGTTGGTAAAATATCAAGAAAAAACTAATATTAATCAACCGATCAGAATTGGAAATTATGTCTGTAAGAAACCCAATAATTGTAATCAAATTTGGTAAATATATTGCATCAATGCATAATTTGTTAACTTTGAATAAACAATCTTTTGATTTACCTGCTTCCATACGCGAATAAAAGCAAAGAAAACTTTTTCTACATCTAATCATATATGAAGCCATATAAAGATATATACAATTATATGTATTTCAAAAGAAAATAAAAGTACCCATATACAGTCATATACAATGTTATACACCGCATTATATACAACACTATATTGAATTATATATAACTGCAAATAGTATTATACCTAATTATATAAACCGTGAATAAAAGTTTCACGTATATATATAATTATATATAAACCGATATAAAAATATATATGATTGTATATCATTTTTATATAATTGTATCTAGGTATATACAATCATTTTTACTCGGGGTTTGAAGTTTTTCGAATTTCGATTTGAAACTTTGGGAAAATACTCTACATACATAATTCTATCGTTTAAAGAAAGGAAAAAATAAATCAATTTTTTGGTCGTTGTAAATGTATATCCCGCCTTAATCGTTAAGGCCTTAGGTCACAGCAGCGGGTATAAAATCATGTGCGAATTTAAGGGGCCAGTCCACTTTGAAAATTTTCAAAAAATCGATCTTTTTCACTGTTTTCGAATGTACATACATTCAGAAATATTGTGTCGAAATTTTATGAAAATCCGAGCTCTCTATGTATTTTTGTTTTACCTGAACGTCAGGGTCTCAATTCGTCTGCCTAAGCTTGGCCAACCCAGGTAAGAGTTTTTCATAGTATAAACTTCAAACGCGTTTTTCTCGAAACAACGTTTTCAAAATCTAGCTCCATCGTATCTCTAAAACTAATAAATACGAAGCCCAACAACTTTTGTATTCATATATTTTATAAAATCCTCAAATAAAATCACGAAAATGGCCTTTTTCGTGGCTCCAAAGTGGACTGGCGCCTCAACAGTTTTTCTTCATAGGTAAAAGTGATTCACTCATAAAATTAATTACACATCTATTTAGTGTATTTCTCTAATTGTTGTGTTTTTTTCAAGTGTAGTGTTTTTTTGCAATTGGCGGGACAAATAACTTCAACAATTTTCACTCGATTTACTTCTAATTCAATAGTTATGTTCCTAATTGCATTTCGCAGAGAAGTACGTACGGAATTTCTGATTAATCGAAAACTTTTCATTGCATGAGCAATTTGTGCGCAGTTATAACGAAATTTTTCACTGCACTCAGAAAAAAGATTTATTATGTTCTAATAAATTGGCACATTGGAACATAATTTCTTAGAAATTAATAAATGTTTACTCGTATGGAGACAGTTTTTATGTGATTGTAACTACAGCACATATTTGGCGTCACTAAGTATGTTTTTTTACGTGCCGATTTTTCACATCTGTTAAAAGCCATATTTAAAAAAGAACATTTGAATAAATATGGCCTCAAATCAAATAAATACTATCTTCCAATCACGGAAATCTCTTATTTCGCGACTATGGTCGTGTTCGTTGGGTCTCATCATTTTGATACGAACAAGTGCGCATGTGCATAATGATGCGCAACGCGCAACTGCGCAATGAAACGTGCGCATCATCAAATGCGCATCTTTATGCGCATGCGCAGTCAAAATGATAAGACCCAACGAACACGACCTATGATACTATTGCGCGCATGCGCACTTTGCCCTTCAAGGCGACGGGCCCGACAGCAGGCCGCTCGTCAACTGTAGATCACGCATACGCTTACCATGTAGCTTCTTCCTATGCCAATGCTTTTGGCACAAGTGTCAGTGTTGCGTTTCGGAAGTGAGAAAAACTCGAAAGTGAGGAATGACTTAAGTGTAAGTAAGAATATAAAGTGAGAAAAAAACATTCAAGTGAGAAAATAATGACGCACGAAATGACAGAAATCCTCGAAAAAAAAAATCAGCTGGGGGATTATGAAGAATCCTATTAGATGTTAAGAAAAACTCTATTTGTCGGATATAAAACGCCTATTTCTTCTTAGATGTTAAGAAAAATTCTTCGTAAATCTTAAACATAAACTTAAATAAAAAAACGTCTTAGCTGTTAATAAAATCGTAGTAGGCCGACATACGAATAAGAAAACTCATTCGCCGGGAGACAAACTTCTTTGTCCTCAATAAATCTTTTTTCTGGGTGTGAAAATTCATTCCTTAAGTTCAAGTATCTAGAACTTTGGAATAAAACAAAAATTCCGTACGTACTTCTCTAGGTATTCTAATGCAGATTGATGAGAATTTTTGTTTTTTGTTCTAGGTAAAGAATTTCATCTGAAAAAAATGTATATTTTCTAACAGCTTGATATTCATACTAAATAGATGTGTAATTAATTTAATGAGTGAATCACTTTTTCATAATAAAAAAATTATTAAATTCGCACATGCGGCCTAAGGCCTTACATATTCAGGTTCACGAAAGGAATACCTTAATGTACGAGGACTTTTTCCGTACCAGGGAGTATTGCAGCGATGTGTGAGAGTCATATACCGAGCCCCGAGTAAATGAAAGCTCCTGAGTACGGCCATGGAGGCACCGATGCTGTGGCCCCCCTCGATACCAACGAGGCTCGCCAGGACTCCGTCCTTGTGAGCTTTTTCCAGCTCCTGGCTCGACGTGACGAGTCGCATTCTCGTCGAGTACTTGGCGGTCAATCGTCTGACCACGTCGATCTGCTCGAGGGTCAGTTGAACAGCGTCGAGGAATTGGGCCTCGCAGGGCACGTAGGCCGACCAAAATTGGGCCCCTATATTGCCATCGCGTAAGCGCGACAGATCCGTCTGCCATTGGGGCCCGAAAGTTCCATTTCTCGAGAGATCCTCGTCGAACGGAAAGTCACATATATTCGTGTTGCCACGATGCTTGCGCAGATTCCACGCGAAGTCGTTGTGGCTGAATTTCCCAAAAGTTCACACTCTTACGATAAATTCTTGTTTTGAAGAAAATAAAGTTACACTCTTTTTCATTATAATTGTCTACTGCAATGAATATTGGTAATTTGAGTTTGCTGCCTTCCGGTCGAAATATTTCGAAAAAATATTTTTAAGTTAGCTTTTATTTAATGTGCTAAAAAGTAGAAAATAATTTGTTTACCATGTGACTATAAATAAAAGCTTGGGCCGCTCAACTTTTTAAATGTTTAATACATTTGATCAATTCAGTTTCATTAACCGTATTCAATTTGGCACAATAGTAAGTAGAGAAATTATTATCACACGTTTACACTCAGATCTGGATTTTTATTTAAGGGATTAGGCCACTCTAGAGGCCTTTCCTCTTAAATACCCTTTTTCACTTTCCAAAAATTTGCCTAAAAGATCGTCAGATAATTGTTAATAGCAAATAATCTATGCAATATAAAAAAAAATCCTACATACTTCCATAGACAATGTATTTTTCAAGACTTATTTAACATTTCAAGTGAATCGGTTGAAAATTGTTTGAGTTATGTTTCCGGCCAACTTAAAAAATGCAGTTTTGAGATAAACGCTGCACAGCCGCCATTCTGCAATGAATCGCATCAAAAAAATTATTGTATAAAGTCACTGATATGTATGCTAAACGCCCTTTTTTGTAATCTCGATTTATTTTGTAGCTTTTCTGAAAAAGAATCCCCAAAAAGCCCATTTTTTCGGCTTCTAGAGTGGGCTAAGGCCTGAAGAAATTTAAAGTTGTTTTACAGTAAATCAAATACAGTTGATATGTTGACGGATTTATGTAGATTAAAGATTATGTGTCTAAATGTTGAGCGCCCGAGCTTTTATTTATAGTCACATATAGATGACACGGTGAAAAAAATTATTTTCTACTTTTTAGTACATTTAATAAAAGCTTGTTTATATACAGGGTGTCCCAGAAGTAACGTACGCCTTTCTAGCATCTGGTAGGAAAAAAATTCTGAGACGAAAAGTCCTTAGTCATTTTTTGATCAGACGCATAGATAATTAATTATGAATTAAAATAAGTAGCCAATCAGGTGCGCGCTACAGCGGAAAGGCAAGAAATTAAAGTTATATATATATATATATATATATATATATATATATATATATATATATAAAATTTCTACTTTTTAGTCCTTAATTGATTTTACTATTTAGTTACTAGTAGTTTACTAGTTTACGAGTTTGTACGTTAGGAACATGGAATGCTTATAAAAAATAACAAAGACTGCAATTGGGATTGAACTCACGACTAATTGCTGCATATAAACTTTCCACATACAAACACAGCCGGCTACCAATGTGTATGTGTTAGTGAGATTTTACATGGATTATTACATATCGCTAATTTTACATGAAAAGTTGAACATTTTATGGATATTTTTTTTAAGTCTTGAATTATGCATTGTCACCTTTTAGATGCATGTTTGCACAGTGTCAGAGTTCTAACTAATCGGAAAGTGGGTGAAATATCGATTTTCCGTTTTGCATCTCACAGAAAGTCAAGTTAGATAACAGCTTGTAAAGATGGAAAGCAATGTTAGAGAATAAAGAGAGAAAAAAAACGTTAAAAAATGTTATACCCATCGACGAGCGGCATCTCCGACAGAATTCTTCTGACGACCCGGAGCCTGGCCTCGAGCAAATGCGAGCTCCTCAATTCGAGAGCTAGGGGAAGTCCAACCCCAGCTACGAGGGCGCATCCGAGAAAGAACAGGCCCACCATCACGAGCCATCGTCGCACCAGACTCCGTACTGTTAATGGAAAATAATAATAACAATAGTAGTAGTATAAATATGTGCATTTTTATATTCCTAAATCTATTTTGTATACATAAATGTATGGATGTATATGTAAAATGTAAAAATGCAAAATATAAGAATGAGTATCATAATGTAGGAGATTAAGAAGGTTCGAGCGATTCAGTTGAGTCAAATGACAGTTTATTCATTTTTTTTTTTCAATGAACCTCAAAAAAATGCCTTACGAGGTACAAATTTATTCTGTATATGCTAATTTTTAAAAATATATCAATTAAAGGGCAAAATTATGCATTTTAATATTTTTATTACGTAAAGTAGAAAAAACTACGACAACGAAGTTTTATACAATTCAGAATTGTGAATTGAAATTCTTCCCAGGGAAACTGCGGAAAACCTGGGCCGATACAGGCGGCTACTATATTCGGCTGAGTTTCAGTTGTATTACCCCATCAGAAACTCAGAAAAACTGCCTCCCACTCAGAGGTTGACGCGCAAACCAGTGCAAGCGGTCACCGCTCCAAGTATTGGCAGCCTCCAATGCTGCTTAACTTCAATTACCGCCGAGCTCATGGACCGACCGTGCGTTGAAATTCATATGATTTTGAGATATCGTCCGGGTCAATAATTATGAAAATCATGAAATGTTTCTTCAATATTAATATACGAACACATTAAATTCAACTTAACTGTGATTTGTTTTTGACATACAATTGTTATTCTCAGGGGCTTCTGTCTTGGAAATTCCATGTTGCGTCTATTAAATTCTATATCCAGGTTAGAATTTCATGTTCCTGTTTTTAATTTACGGTACAAGTGTCTTAAATTCAATTTCATTTACTGAGTTCGTAAAATTCAATTCTTTTGTGCCTTAAATGTAGTGTAAATTTAATATAATTTTCATATTGATTCATGTGATTTTAATCAGCGTTTATGATTTTTTTTTTCAATTTCAGCTTCGCTCTTTTAAATAAATCTGTTGTGATCGTGCATTGTACGTATCGTGAAATTCAGTTTCACATATATTTTTCAGGCAGCTGTAAATAAATTTCAAACTTGTTTTGTATTTTCAATGCTCTGTTTTTTATACTTGATTTATTATACATCTGTAGTAATTTTCAAAGGAAAACACGGGTTAATGCAATACATTTTCCACAAATTTACAAACTTGTTTTTAAAATACCATGTTGCGTCTATTAGATTCTATATCCACGTTAGAATTTCATGTTCCTGTTTTTAATTTACGATACAAGTGTTTCAAATTTAATTTCATCTACTGAGTTCGTAAAATTCAATTCCTTTGTATCTTAAATGTATTGTAAATTTCATATCATTTTTTACAGTGTATAGTTACGTAAAAGTGACGACTTTTTTTCATAAATTTTGTACGCTTCAATTTCATTTTGTGGGAACATTGTAAAAAAAAGTTATTTTAAAAATCGACGATCGTCAACGGCTCGGATTTATTGTTAACTTGATTAACCCGTGTGGTTTTAAGAGGCCAGATGGACCGTTCAAGCTAGAGGGTGTCCACCGCCAAACGTCGCGAAAAAAATTTCGTCATTTGCCGGTGGTCGTGTTGTTGTTTTTCTGTATTTTATCGTGATTTTTTCAAAGACCCAGTAAGACGTTCTATGTCAATAACCAATCAGAACGCTGCATTCAGCTGATGCAATACGTCACGTGATCCAAGCAGCAACTTTTCGATATTGCAATAAGTTTTTTTTTTGGCTCTCTTGTAAAGTCGCCCGAAAATCACATAGAACAAGGCAATATCAACGACGATATGTGCCTTTGTGTTTAAAAAAATGCATTTTCTATTACACCAAACGTTTCCTAAAAGAAAAAAATTCGCAATTTGGCCATTTTTGGGGCCTCTACACGGAGAAAAAAATACGGCCTCAAATTCTAACACTGGTTGTCAGAATTCTAATATTCAGTGCTAGAAAAGTATAGCAGTTTACTGCCAGTTCGGAATTCTAAGACTTGTTATAGATGTGTAGAAACGATTCTCACACCGTATAGTAAAAATGATGCGTGCATATTACATTTGAGACTATTCTCGCATAGGTGCGAGTCCTATTAGCTGAGTCCTATATGCTATATTTTTATATGAATGTTACTATAAGTATAGAATGAATCTTCGTGCATGTATAGATTTAACTATACGAATAGCATGAATCTTCGGCGTATAGCGAAAAATATTACGAAGTTATTAGTAAAATGTGACTCTTTATGCCGTACTTTTTGTAAAATACTGGAAAATAATTGTTCCAATCACGTGGGCAAATTTAGTTTTGAATATTCCAAAAAATAACAATATGCCGAATAAAATGTATTATTTGTATCAGTTTACGTGGCATATCGTAGGTTAAAATTTGAATTTCTTCATTATTACTATACCATAATTACTATTTTTATCTTCCATTCAATACTTTTTCATATTTAATGATATTTTTTTCAGAAGCATAGTATAAATTCTAAACATCGAGGCCCCTGTTTTCTCCGTGTAGGTAGATGCTAGCCCCTTAGTGAAGTCGGAACATTTCAATCGAGCCCAATTCCACGCTCGGGCTCGTCTCATTGTGCAATAACATTTCACAAATTGCACGTTGAATAACAAAATGGCATTACGGAGTGGAAATTAAAACAAAGGACCGTAAGCACCCGTTGCGAATAATTCTGAGGATAAATTGAATTCGATGCTGGATATAGTTTAGTCGAAGAGCAGATGAGAAATGAGATCGTTCATCCATAAATAGAAATTCAATCGAATCGCGGTGAATCTTGTATCGCGGCGTTTCGGTACTGTGACTTTTATTTTATGTAAGCACGATTGTAGCGGTTTTCGTACAATTATTCGCTTCCTAAACGCGAGACGCGCAATCGAACGAGATTGCTGTAATTTTTAGAAAGTATCTCATTGACTAAACAGAAATCTTTTCTTCCTCACATAGCTTATTATTATTATTATTATTATTTCATTTTTTATTTTTCATTTTACGAAGCCGTAATATTGATATGTACGTGTATATACGATATACACAAGTATGACGACAATTTGAATCATTCGTATGAATAAATAACGCAATAATATATAGATATACGTATGCCTTGCGATGGCCTTGACTGAGCGATAGACGCAGCAGTAAGATATATCAGCATTGCTTTACAATAATAGCCTTGTAATATAAGATTGGCTTGCGATAATAGTAATGTAATAATAATAATCTAGGCTTGCGATATTAGCCTTGTAATAATAGTAATGTAATAATAGTAATAATAGTAATGTAGTAATAGCTTTACAATAATAGCCTTGTAATATAAGATTGGCTTACAAATATTGGAAAAATATTAGTTGTCCTCACTTTTGGGGCAGTATTGCGATATCTGTGGCCCCTAATTCTTACTACGCAGTCTTCATATTTGACCCAAAATAAGTCTTTTTTCAAGAGTGGTAAAAATCGAAGTTCTACCCTTAAGGGGGTGGAACGGGGGTTTTAAAGTTTATATGAGACAACATATTTTTTGGTCGGATTTGCTTGAAACTTGGTATAAATACACTCCAGTACAAATAACTTAACATGTATTTCAGCAATTTCCAAAATGTAACCTTTAAGGGGTTAAATCGAGAGTGTTGAGGTTTGTATGAAAAAATCTATTTTTTGACCAGATTTAATTGAAACTTACCAAATTTATTTTATATACAACACTATACCATGTTTGCCGCGTCATTCGGTGCGTGTAGACAGTCAAGTAGAACTTTTAACTACGTAACTGTGCATGCCACACATATGTGAGCATCAAAAAAACATCAAAACAAACCCAAACTTCAAAACCCCCGTTTCAGCCCCTTAAGGGTCGAATTTCGATTTTTACCACTCTTGAAAAAGGTTTTGTTTTGGGTCAAATATGAAGGCGGCGTGGTCAGAATTAGGGGCCACAGATATCGCAATAACCCCACTTTTGGTATTTTTCATTAACCCTACGTTTACACACTGGGTTATTTGGACCCGGACGAATTTGAAACAAAATGCTCACCTTTCCAAAATTGAAAATTTTCAATAATTTTTACAGCCCCTTAATTTTATATTTTCCAAATTTTAACCCTCAATCCATGAAGGGGGGTTAAATCTGTCCGGGCGAAAATTAGAAAAACCGCATGTTTTCGGCGCATTGCTTGATATCTTTTTAAAAATATATTAAAAATAACAATATCCAAAAAACTCCTGTTCGTCCTTCAAAAGTACATTCTAAGAATGAACCATGAATTTTTACAGATTTTTTTATCAATAATTCTGGGCGCAGACGAAAATGAGCCCCCTTCATGGATTGAGTGTGCCGAAAAACCCTTCATAGATGGAGGGTTAATTATGCAGAAATGTTTAAAGTGTATTTTTGTCAATAAAAACCGACCAGAGGGTTTTCAATGGCAGGTGGATGAAGTATACTATCTGAGTGAAATTGACCCAGTGTGTCAAAATCGTGGCCTAATATAAGTGTGTCAACCAAGGATTAATATTACTATCATCAACAATCGGTTTATATAAAAAACAAATATATAATAATATATTATAAAATATATAACAATAATAATATGAATATAATAATGGTAATAGTTCTACCCGAGTAAAAATGATTGTATATACTTAGATACAACTATATAAAAATAATATACAATCATATATATTTATATATAGGTTTATATATAATTGTATATAACTCTATACATTCGTATATATAATCCGATATAAATGTACTTCCATCAAATTTGATTTGATAAAATTATATATAGTTCTGTATATAATGATATATGGAGATACTATTTTGATACGGAGTTTATATAATTAGATATAATATCAATATAGTGTTGTACATAATTGTATATATACGTGAACATTTTATTCACGGTATATAAAATTCTATATGACTGTATATGACCCGAGTAAAAATTATTGTATATACTTGGATACAATTATATATGACTCTATACATTCGTATATATAATCCGATATAAATGTACTTCCATCAAATTCGATTTGATAAAATTATACATATTTCTGTATATAATGATATATGGAGATACTACCCGAGTAAAAATGAATATATATAATTGTATATTAATTGATCATATACAATTGTATACAAAAATTGGCCCGATAGAATTGTATATATTTGTATATAAACGTATACAATTTGTATACGTTTATATACAAATATATATAATTGTATACGTTTATATACAAATTTATACAATTCTATCGGGCCAATTTTTGTATACAATTATATATGATTATATATATTCATTTTTACTCGGGTATTATTCCAGGGATACCTCTTTAGGGACTGTACGCAAATTACGTAATGCAATTAGGGGTGGTTCGGCCAGGTCAAGATTTGCGTTACGTCACGATTTCAAAACTGCCAGAAATAGCAAAATTTCTGCATGTTCAAGTTTTTTATTTAAACCTCGAGTGCAATTTTACCGTGGACAGCTCACAACTTTCTATACGCAATGTCACTTAAGGGGGAAAATCACTGTGCAAGAACTTGCACAATAGCTTTCGCACATCCCCTAAGCAAAATTTGAAGGACATTTAAAAAAAAATAATTCTTGAAAGTACATGTACAGTACTACCTCCCTAAGAGAGCCCTCCCTAAGAGAGAATTTCCCCGCCGTTCCGCTTGAGCGCATTTTATGGCTTCCCCCACCTAGCTCGAGCTGTCCAGTGTACCCGAGGCCTCTCGAGTTTGTCGCGGACACCTCGATAAGAGATCGCGAGCGATTTCAGAAAATCGCACGTCGCACGATTGTCAAATGGATAATATTCCTTTGTATAATATATACGTATATATATAATATATACGTTTATATATAATATATACGTATATTATATATATATACGTATGTCGTATATATATATACGTATTATACGTATATATATATACGTATAATATATATTGTAAGTTAACGATACAACTTAACTTACAATACGTATATTATAATATACGTATATTATAAGTATACGTATACGTATATATATATATATATATATATATATATATATATATATATATATATATATATATATACATACACGTATATATATACGTATACGTATATATATACGTATATATACGTATACGTATATATATATATATATATATATATATATATATATATATATATATATATATACACGTATTATACGTATACGTATATATATACGTATATATATAATATATACGTTTAAGCCGTAAAGTCGGAGAAAAAAACATGCACCATAATTAAATTTCAAGTAGTAATTTAATGCAAGTAAAATATATTTTCGATTCAGCCATCCTGTTTTATCTAAAAATGAAATATTTATACATATATATACATTGTATATTTCAACTTGAAGTATATACACAAGATAAATTGTTAGTTACATTTTTTTTGTACACTGTACAGTAGAACCTCAATTATCCGAACGATGACTTAGTTTATCCGAACTCTCAATTATCCGAACGTTGGCGCGAAAGATACATTGTTGCTCGCTGCCACCGCCGTGAGCAACAATGAGCAACCCAACGCAATCTCTCCTTCCCAAACGGCTGCGAGACTTAGCCGCTCAAAAACGCGTTACAGCCGTTCGTCAATTAAAAATGGACGATTTTATTTTTAAAAAATATAAAAAAAGCATTCAACTTTTTTCAGGTATTTCAAATACATTATATATATATATATATATATATATATATATATATATATATATATATATATATTTCAACGTTAACATATATGTCAAATTATAATATATATGTATGTACTGTTTTTATATAAAAAGGTGTTGTTTATGATCTCGTCCCAAAAAACCCACGTTTCGATTATCCGAACTTTTGATTATCCGAACTAGTCTCGGTCCCAATTGGTTCGGATAATCGAGGTTCTACTGTATATGTTCGAGTTTCGATAACGAATATACTACGTATATTTTTGCGAACAATAAGATAATTCAACAATTATTGAAAGTTTTACAAATGTTTCCTTCATATGTGTTATAATATTGCAACAACAAAATATACCAAACAGCAGAATAAAAAAAACGCGAAGAAAAAGAAAGATTTACACATCAATATTCAATGAGATATACTTACGCATGAAACGACGAAACGCCAGTACACTTTCCGCAACTTGTTTACAGTTTTCTCAACACTTTCGTTCGCGCTCTCTCATAGAGGACGAGTGGAGAAACACATACACGCTACCACATGCGCGATTTTCGAGCGCGCTAACCTAGCGGTGGGGGAAGGCTTCGGCGACGAATTTCTCGAGAATTACTTCCCCTAACCGCCCTAGACCGCTCTCTTAGGGAGGTAGTACTGTATTGAAAAATATGTTGGCAACATTTTCATTCACAAGTCCGAAAATTGACGGAGTTTATAGTCACTTTAGAGAGAATAGGTAGCGCGACCGGTTCGTGCCCTCAGTCCCTACAGGTGTGGCATCATTTACAATAGATAAGCTACAGGCTCTTATTATTTTGTGAACTATCATGAACATGAAGAACCGTCATATCGCCCGCGACTGGATACTTCAATGTAAGTAATAATATACTAGAAAAAAAAACGCAACTTTATATCAGGAAACACGGAACGAATACTTTGAACGCGTTTTTCTCGAAACTAGTTTTTTCGACCGTGTCCGAGCGAATACTTAAAAACTTATCAACCGATTTTCAATTTTTTACAAAACATTTTCGTAATCGCAGTGACTAAGGCTGTACCTATCCGCGTTTTTAACATTTGATAATTACTATTTTTAAAGACTGCTTGAATACAGAAAAAGGACCTTGAAAATAGAAAAAAATGTCGAAACTGTCGGCATTTGGTAAAAAAATACCAAAATAAAAAAACGGCTATGCATAACGATAGCTACATTTGTATAGATATCGATAAATTGTTGAATTTCATTTTACAGATAACCTTTCATAAAGATATCGATTGGAAAATGAAGAGAAATTTTTTTTTTCGTCGTTAAATCAAGGCATATATCTCGGTTAATTTTCAAGATTTTGTCATAAAAATGGCTATAAACCTAGATGAATATATACTTTATAAAATGAGTATAAACCGGATCCTTCCATAATTAGTTATGTCTATGAAAAAAGTCGCAATTTTTTACGACAAAGCACCCGTTACGTAACGGAATAGGGGGGGGGGGGGGGGATTGTGGCCAAGCGTTACGGTCCCGTTACGTGCGGGGAGGGACGGTCAAAAATTGGGAAATTTTGCGTTACGTAATTTGTGTACGCCCCGTTAGGATGCTTATACTGAATACCCCCCCCCCCCCCCCCTATATATACAGGGTGTCCTGTTATGAGTGGGTAATCCTACAACTGTCGATAAGTCACATCATGTCCTACTATATGCCGAAATTTCAGTTTAGTAACACGGTTTTCGAGATTTCGGGATTTATGTTATTTTCTGAAAAAAAAAATCATCTGCCTATGGTTTTTCGCATGCCATTTCTACAAATGACAATAACTAAGCAACTTGTTAAAGTAATTGGCACGAAATGCGTAGAACATTTTTTTACACCGCAGGCTGTCAAAGTCAGATGTTCGAATTGATTTGTATGAAAATTCTGCATAAGCTGTTTTTCATAGTTTCCTTAACATTTAAGGTCAAATAGAAGACTTTTCTCGATGAAACAAATAACCAAAAGTAACTTTTGTAAAAATGCATTTGTAAAAATGGCATGCGAAAAACCCAAACAAATGAACCCAAGCACGCAACAAAACAAACCAAAAAAACCCAAACTTCAACCTTCCCGCGGTAAACTGCGTAAGTAGATACAGTCGAATCTCGATATAACGAATCTCTAGGAAAGTTCGTCATATCGAGTTTTCGTTATATCGAGATCAGGTTCTAAAACGTTTAAAAAAATATATATTAGTACGATAAAGATAGGGATATTTTTTTAAAGAAAGAAAGGTTTAAATTAGAGCATTTTTTACAAGTAATTAGCAATTTAAGCATAATGTATATTATTATGTTGTTGTATGAAGGTTTCGGGTGTCTGTCGGAAGGGAATGGCCAAATCTTCGTTATATCGAGGTACGACTGTATTATTATTATTGTTGAAAGTGAGTCATTAAAAATAATGTTTATATATTATTGAGTATATTACATAATAATAATGACAATAATAATAAATAGAATAGTAATTATAATAATTTTTTTAACCAAGAATTATAATATATTAATATATTATATAATAATAATAACTAATAATAATAAGCATAATAATATGAATTATTATTCTTATTATTATTATACGATATGGTATATAATATATACCATATCGTATATGTGTACTATATAATAATAATGCTATGATTTAGACAACACATTATTATTATTGAAATTATCATCATCGTACCACCGTTATCATCATTATGATAATCACAATCGTCATTATCATTATTAATATTATATTATTCATAAATTTTTTTATTACCAACGATCACCTCTTTAATAAATATGTACTAACATTAATCACAACAACAATAATAATAACCACCATAATACCACTCAAATAATACTTCAACTTACCCGTTTCTCTGGAGTTCCCTTTGTCCTTATCGTGCGAGGATGTAACGACTGTACTTTTCACGTGATGTATTGCATCGCCATTCGGCAATTTTCTCATTAACTCCGGCGAGGACAATTGAAGACACGTCTAAAGAAAAATACATGCCTACGATGTATATTTAATTCGCTTGGTGTAATTGCGAGTTAATAATTCAATCCGCGGAATGTTCAGTGATTACTCATTTTCCTTCGTTTTTTTAATGTCAGATTTATCATACGTAAAAAAAAAGCAAGTGAGAATGGACCTCGAGTATGTCGACTTCTTTTCGGCGCGGTGGCGGCGAGTGATAAACCATTCCATCTTTGCCAATTCCATAGAGTTCGAACATCGCACACAGGACGATTCTCCACTCGTTTATTGTTATTTTGATTTGTATTTGTGCGTACGGTAGGGTAGAGAGAGAGAGAGAGAGAGAGAGAGTGAGAGGGAGAGAGAGGGAAGGCGAGCGAGAGAGAGTGTGTAATTTGGGGCGCGAGTTTTCTTCTCGCGGGATATGCGAATATACGAGCGCGATATGAGGTTGAAATACTCGGTAAATAGTGTGTAGTACGCGCTATATAAACCGCGAGGAGGGATATATGTTTGTCAGCGTCTGCTCCGGTTGGAGTTGAGGGAGGCGCGCGTGCGCGCACAATACCCCCATATATTGATCGAATATGGGAACGCGGATTTTGAATTTCCAGCCGAGGGCCCTTTGGACGTTGGCAATCAATTTGGGACACTGCGAAGGATCGATCATCAATTTTACAAATGGAATTCAACTCGGAGCTAGCCGGAAATCGTGCGCTGTCGATGGCCGGCGAGGGAAAAGATTGGCCGTAAACGAACACCGGTGGAGTCACTTTGAGCTCTTTTCTTTACGGCGCCAGCGACCGAGGCGCTGCTGACAGATTTACGTTGGTCAAACGAGCGACAGTGTCGATGAAAAAAAAAATACGTTATTTTTAGTTCAGTTTTAGTTCACGCAAGTTATTTGGCGCGCTTTGCCGCTGTCATTTTTATTCCGGATGAGTTGTCTTAGAAGAGGATTGAACGATTTCCTGGATAGAGATAATTGTTTTTTTCAGCGTGTTGCTATTGGGATTTAAAAATAAAACTCTCGCACCGGCAGGCTGCGGGGTGGGGGACGGTGCGCTTTGGAAACAGAAAATGGCGGTCTTTTGCGTTTGACCAATTGGAGGTTAACTTTTCCGTTGATGACGGGATATTGATCCTCAATTGGTATAATCTTTTTCGAGCTGCCTGATCGAAGTAATCGTGCTGTACTCCCGCTTGATTAATGAACTTGTAAAACAATAATGGAAGAACGGAAAGAGCATGTTATTTGTTGGAGGACGAGAAGTTGATGACTTTTCAACAAGCTTATAGTGAAAATCTTATTTTTATTGGCACCGTGCTTTTCTCGGATCTGCGTTCTCTCACGATAATACGCGAGCGCAAGTATAAAAGCGAACTTCCAAGTATTTTTTCCTCAATTTTGTTCGAAATGTACTGGAAAAATATACTCGACAGGTCATCCGCTCGTTTGACACGACAATAGCCCTTATTGTTCGTAAGTCGTAGACCTTAGGATTAGCCGGTGCGACTATCGTTTCGAATATGCGCGCGCATCCGCGAGAACGCGACATCCGTGGCGTAACTTCCGGTTGACGCGCTAACGCGATTGCGCGTACGTATTTGTTCGCGCTCAGCGCGCCGCCGTACGGCCATATTGTTTGCGGTTTGTTTCTCGTGCATGCTCGTCACTTCGTGAGGCTCTCGAAGCGCGAGACGTTAATCCTTCGCTGTTCGTCGTAAAGTTGTCCGTGGGGGGAAAGAAGATAGCGCAGTTTTTTTTTCGCCCGCGCGTCGCGTTCGTTTCTCGACGCGTTACTAGTTATTTGCGCGAGTGCTCGTGACGGTGGAGACAGCAAAAATTTCGCGCAAAGGCATCATGAAGAAGACGAAGGACGTATCGGACGAGGACGAGTACTCTGCGGACGATCCCGAGGAGGTGGAAGGACCATCCGAGGAAGACTGGACGGGCGAAGCCGGAGCAGAGGTCGGTTCTCGTTACTTAATTATCGTCTCGCTCGTCATTTCTTCCTCCATCCCCCCCCCTTCCCCTCTCTTATAAAAATGAGAATGTAATCTCGGAAATTTCGTGCCTCAGGCTGATAAAAAAATCGCTCGCTTATTCACGAGAAAGATCGAGACGTTCGTTGCGTTTTGTGAAAAGTTACGACACGAGATAGGGAAATATAGTTTGCCGAGCGCTCGGCAAGAAACGCCGTCCTCGGCGTCGATATTTTCCAAACGCGTTTGCATCAAACCGTTCGGCCTGCAAAAATTCCGTCTCTCCTTCTCCGGTTCGCGACAAAATGTGGCGAAATGCTGAATTATTCGTGCGCTGATTTTCGAGGCGGCTAGAGTGCGCGCGCGTCGTTGCAACGCGAATTTTTCTATTTCATTCTTCATTTTCCCTCTCTCGTGCACCCAGAAATTCGAGTGTTTCTCGTACGAAACGCGCACATCCGCTTCGGAAATTCGTTTAACTTTGGTCGCGATAAATATGACGTGTACTTGGAGAGACTTATTTCTGTCCCGATATAACATTGTTCTTTTTTTTTCGTTCTCTCGTTGCGATACGCGCCACGCTCTATTACGAGATAGAATTTTGCCGGCCGGCCAATGGCGCTGGCGAACTCCATTATTTTGAAACACTCCACGCGTTCCCTCGGCTCGCGTTCCGCGTGTTCCTCGCTCCTCTCCCGTCATCATAATAATTCCAATTCGCGTCGATATTTTATCGAAACGAGACGGCACGCGGGCATTTTTCTTTTTCGCAGCCTTTTTTTTTTATTCTTTGTTTTCGCGATAGCTTCGACCGACCTTGGATACGCGCGATACGGAGCCAACCGGCGCGCGTATTCGAATAGCGAATTTTATTTTGTTTTTTCAATGCTCCGACTCGCAGTAGAACCTCGAGTGTACACAATTGTAATTTCCAATTAATTTTATTCACACCACATAATCGATCTGTGAACCGCTGTACGATTAAAATCGTGGGTTTTTTTTTGTTTTTTTTTTTAATGTAATTTACCCACGACAAGAAAAAGTCGGAGTAAATAAAAATACGTCAAGGTCCGTCAGAATCACTGGCGAACTATCAACAGGCGGGTTGATGGAAGAAAAGCATTGAGAATCATTTGCTCCGTATTTGGATACGTCCTAATATTTATAGTTCCATTTCATGGCACTATTTTGGGAACATGGCGTACTCGCACAACACTTGTAGCAACTGTTTGGGTTAGAAAATGTTACAATAGTATATTTATATACTCACAAAAGAGGGCTTTTCCATTTTCCATCGTTCATTTTAAGCCAAAGCTTCTTTCAACTCGCAAGACGACGTTGGAATGCAGCATCTTTTTTATTTCTTAATTTTTATCATTATGCAAAGCCTTTTTTGCAAATAAAGGTCGTGAATCTCCGCAAAGCATACGTAAAGACGTTTAAACCAACTTCACATGCTAAATCGGCCAAAAAAAGTTGTGTGAAGTTAAAAACAATAAATTTCCATTGCATTACAACTATGCAACCTTTAACATCTTGCAAGGCACAATTTCCAATCCGCTCCCCAAAGCGGTTTGAAAATTGTGTCTTGCATAGTTGAAATGCAACGGAAATCGATTGTATTTCATTTCACGCAAAAATTTTTGGCCGATGTAGCATGTGAAGTTTGCTCAAACGTCTTTACGTATTCTTAGTAGAGATTCACAGGAGGACATTAAATTGATTTAATGTTCCCCACAAAGAGCGTCCAGAGGTTTGCTCCACACAATGAAGCGCGTATGTAACTCTTAAAAAGCCGGTTAATCTGTGACCAATATTTGGAAAGATGCAACTTGAAATATAACGGATGTTCGATCAGGGTGAGGCTAAGAAGAGGCCACAGAGAGATTCGGCCAAGAAGCGACAGCATTCCGAGGAGGAAGAGGACGAGGAGGAGGAGGAGGACGAAGAGGAAGAGGAGGAAGAAGAGGACGACGAGTCGGATTCTGATTCCGGTAAGAAGCCCAAGAAGAAGAGACGCTCCAAAAAGGACGAGGAGGATGATGAAGATTCAGACGATAACAGCTTCAACGATTCGTTCGAAATACCACCAAAGGATTACACGGTAAGCAACGAAATATCCGCTGCGAAGTGCGACTTGTCTTCGTCCGTATCCCAAATCCATAACGATCTTTATTTGCCTCTTTCGCCCTCGAAGTCAGGAGCATTCGTCGTTGCTAAATCTGACGTTGGAGGCAGTACCGACCCGACTCTATGGAGGATAGACGGCAAAGCGCTGTTACAAAAATATTTGCCCTTCAAGGAAGAAGGCAAAACCCTGTACAAAAGCACATCCACGGTAAGCGCTTGTATTTCCATTTTTTTTTTTGGCTCTCCACGCCATGAGCTCGTGGTCGATGACTGAAGGTCTTTTCTGCTTTGTTTCAGTACTCCGGATGGTCGATCAATAACAAAGACAACTACTTAGCGGCTCAGGTAACCTTCAAGGTTCAAAATAGAATGGAGACAATCGTCGAGCTTCATCTTGACGAACAGCAACAGCAAGAAGTCGTAAAGTAAGCCCCTCTTCCTCGTCCCGTATCCCTTGCCCGTTTCGTACCCACCTCTCCCCTATGACATAATAAACCCCTACCCGAAATCCTCATACCGTTCGTGAAATTAACATCGTAAAGAGAACAAGAGACCGAATGAGAGTGCAGAGAAAAGCAACGACGAGATTTGGCATCCTGAAAAAAATATTTTCTTTCTGCTCTATTTCAGGGTAGAAAAAGAGGACTAAATAACGTAGCAGGAGTTCTGTCATCTGTTTATATAAGTTTTAAGATACACCTAAGAAAAATGATAACACGGATGGAGGAAAAAGAAGATGAAAGGGAAAGCAAAAGAGAGGACGAACACACTCGGTTTGCGATTACGCGCTGAAACGATTGCGGTACTCCTGCGGGATTCGTATTCAATGAGAAAAATTGATCTGTGAATTGTGGATTCGCGTTTGAAGAGGAGCGCAATAGCGTTTTAGGATGACAATTTTGTTTCGGTGTTTTTTTTTTCTTCAGTCCGGCAAATACGTAAACTCGTTGAATTGTAATAATTGGAGACTAAGAATGAACGGTTGAGCTTCGCTCTCGACACACCTACAATATTCATCCCTTCCCCATCCCGCCCACGGTGAACAAAAAAACAAGAACTCGCGGCACTTATTCCCCACAAACGATTAGTTTTAAAGCCATTGAAGTCCCTTGCCCTCGGTCCTTTAACGTTACATGTTTACGAGGACGAAAACGAATTGGAAAATACGGATGATTGTGTTATAGAGATCTTTTTTTTTTAACTTTCTCGCCGTGTGAATGCTTCACTCTAAATGTAAAACACAAGGACCGAACAAGAAGAAGACAAAAAAAAAGGACACCTGTAACTGTTTCAATTATTGACAAAGAAGAAACAAATGGAAATCATGATTCTGCATTTATACGCAACAGATTTCGTTTTTCGGCGTGCCGTACACGCGATGTGCGACGTAAAGATTTATTTTTTTTTGTCACCTCAAAATTGCGTTTTCACAAGTCCGAATACCATTTTTGTAATTATAAACGGTAAATTAATCGTAAGTAAACCGGTCGTCCTTTATTTCCGTTCTTATTGATAATAATAATAATAATATTGATAACGAATAATCACTATTGACAAATTGAAGGCCCGTCGAAACGTATGAATTATACACGACTCGTGTCCCGAGTAACATTTTCTGCATAAAATATTTGTGAGAATAAAATCTGGGTTGTTGCCGAAAGGCAAATGAGTAAAAGGCTTATTTCCTTTCGTTTCTTTGCTTTTCTTTATTCTTTCATTCTCAAGATGTTCGCGTAAAGTTGTATTAATGTAGACACGTTCAAAAGTTCATTAAAATTTTCATACGTAGTTTGACGACTGTTCTCTGTGTAACGAACGTTGTAAGGAAGCAGGAACCCTTTTGGTAAGTAACAAAAACGAATAATTTGATCCTCCAGGCCCTGAGATTCATCGGTACTCGTATTCAATATATGTATATAGATATAAATATATACACTAACGCACACAAAATTGTGTGAAGGAATTTCAAAGATAATATCATTGATACGTTTCTCGGAAAAAAATCTTCGAAAATTAAACGTTGGCTAGTCCTCGTACAGTTTTCACGGACCTATATTAACCTAGATCACATTTGAATTGAAAAATACGAAGTCACGTTTGCTAGCGAAACTTGCCTAGACACTTGGACTTCCGTTACAATCATAACGCCATCTCTTGAGACGAAAAAATCATTAAGTCTTTGTTGAAAAGAAATGCATAGTCGCGAACGTACTGTGCTTACGCACCTCCTCGTTCGAAAAAGTTCTAAAGGTCCGTTTGTTACGCGCACAGCGCGCAAACGCGGGTATCGTTATTAACGGATAGCGCGTAATTCCGAAGATGGGGAAAATTTGGAATGTTCCTAGGCTCACACGTATTCTATCATCTGAATTATATTAATATTTTCATTCGAAGACCTGTCTAAAGTCTAATATAATAATTCTCTGCTCAAATAACGTCAAAATAGACTATATAAATCGACAACAGATTTACCCGGGATATGGATCTAGGTACTTGTTTGAGAAAGGAGAATTCCTCCAGGAGGCCGATTGGCTGCGCAATCGCGAAATTTGCGACGACAATATTTCAACGCTGCTTCACCGACGTTTCCATTGCTACCTTGTTGGACATCGAAAAAATGCCTAGCAACAATAACTTATCGACTATTGGCAAATTGGAAGCTCAACTTAAAAGGGTAAAAGTATGCTGCCCTTTTTCTACGAGGAATGAGATGATCGATACGTGGAAACGTCTTTAAGGGGAGGTACCTGAGTAAACGGCGAGAAAAACAGGTAAACTTCAGGCGTTTTTATCCCAAAAACTTATGTTTCGATTGGATCCGGGTTTTTTTTATTGGAAAATATGTACATTGAGGTATGTTTAGAATTTTTTTAAAATAAATCCGTTGACTGTAAGCGAGTCAAACGCGATTATCTCGAAACATAGTTTTCAAAGTCGCTGCCAGATGTATCTCAAAAACGGCTTGTCCGATTTTGTCCAAATTTTGATACAATATTCTTCGATAGTTTTTCTCGTTCGCCACGTACGGGTTTTTCATTTGATGGAACAATTGCTTTTTTATGGAATGTGTATGCAATTCAAAATCATCGGAAATTGCGAACGAAAAACGAATGTTAAATTAAAACGGTCGCAATTCCGTCAAAAATGAGAATTTTAAAAAAATCCTACGTGGCGAACGAGAAAAACTATCGAAGAATATTGTATCCAAATTTGGACAAAATCGGGCAAGCCGTTTTCGAGATACATCTGGCACCGACTTTGAAAACTATGTTTCGAGATAATCGCTTCCAGTCAACGAATTAATTTTTTTTAATTCCTAAACATACCTCAATGTACATATTTTCCAATAAAAAAAAACCGGATCCAATGGAAACATTAGTTTTTGAGATAAAAATTCCCCAAGGTTACCTGTTTTTCTCGCCTCAGGTACCTCCCCTAAAAACGAGTTTACGAAATACAGTAGTACGTCAAGAATCCGGATTCGATTTTGGCGAAAAATCGCATGAATTGAATATTTGGTTAAAGCGTTTTGTGTAGAGGAGGAAGTGGTAGTGAAGGCGTGAGCGTCAGGGTCCCTTTTATGGGTACCTTTCAAAAATCCGGAAGGGATCGATTAATCCGGATTATCGACGTTCTACTGTAAGCATTATTGTTGTGAAAGCGTGAAGTTTTTCAAATATCAGACCTCTCCATAGTCTTTAGTTTCGTCTGCACGCTCAGAAAGTACACTGGCCCGTGATGTGTCGCGCAACGTTTTGGCATTGTTCATAGTGCACTTAATTCGTGAAGACTCGCGGTGTAAGATACAGGCGGATGCAAGCGTAAGAGAGTGTAGCGCTCGCAGCGGACCGAGAAAGAACCGAAAGTACGTTTGACATCTAGTTAAGCTTGTTGCCGTTCGCACCGTCAAATTCCCCGTAAAGAAAATCATCTAGGCTGAACAACGGTGTAGTTCGAAATTATCGTAATTCCGTGCCATTCGATATTATCGATAGGCCTGCATTGAATTCCTCTCAGGTGGAGACGTGAGCTTTGTGACCAGCGATATCTCGCGATTTTCAAAACCCGGGCTCCATTCTGACGCTCATTACGGAACTGTACAGTCCAAGAACCGACGACAGCCCGTGTCGTTTCTTTCCTCTGTTCTTGGTCGGTGAGCCCTGGACCTCTACGTTTTTCGTACTCGGTCCGCCGTTCATCTCCACCGGAATGTCGATATTCAATGACGAAAGTTGTTCCCCCGTTGGCTCGATCGACGTTTCTTCCACATCGATCCTACTTAATCTATCAGATCTGTTGATTCTCCTCTCAGTCTCATCGTTGCTTTCGCATTTGTCCGCGTTTACCGCAATTCCCGCGTCCTCTTCCGGTTTCTCGTTGAGCACGGAGGTCTCGTCACTCGGCGAGTCGGTTTCGCAGTATCGTCGGGCTTCGACATCGCTGATTCTCGACTGACGTTTAAGGCTCTTTCGTCGATTGTGGGGGCCCGATTCTTGTCTCGTCGAGCCATCGCTGTAACGACGACCCGTCTCCCTGGACAATCTTGCCCACGGAACTTTCTTCGAGTCCCACGAGTCGTGGCTCGATCTTCGATTGTTACACGACGCGCCGCCATCGTCCTCGCTGTCCTCGCGCCGACTCCTCCAGAGCTGGCCAACCTCGGAATCTCGCGGTCCGCGAGAAGCTACCAATTCATCGAAATGAGAAATACGGTCGGGAAATGAGTCTTGTTCGCCATCGTCTATGGCCGATTGTTCGGGGAGTCCCGTCTCTGTTCTAAGTTTTGACATTGCGCTCTTTGTATCACTATTATCCCTGTGTGTCCTTGCGAGATTGAGATTCAGCGTCGGTTCGCCGAAAAGAAATTTATCCTCGACCTCGTGATTGTCCGTGTTGCCGTTTGTGCTCGAAGTCTCGGACTCTTGACGGTCCAAAGAGTCTATCTCTATCAGGTCACCGTCGCACCCAAATGCAAAAGACTTTTGCCCTGGAATCCAAAGCCAAACATTTTCAAGTACTCCCAATCAGAAGTTTTTAGCCACAGTTATGTAGAAAAACGCAGTGACGCAAGATGACGAGGTAAAAAACCGAAAACTTACCTATGATCATTCGTTTGTTACGCATGTCCGGGCTTTTGGAGCGTGGTCTCTCGAGAAACTGGCGATTGTCCGGCGAGAGCACCGATAGTCGGCTGGTGTCCTGAAATATCGGACTGTAGGGCTCCGTATTGGTGTTGTGAAGTATATAGGGATCCTGCTCGTGACTCTCGTGCTCTCGCAGCCGCTCCATGATCTTCTGTACTATCTCCGATGGAGCTACATATGGCGAACCTTTCGAGAACACACGAAAATCACGATCGAAGAACACAACAACGAAGCAAAAGAAAGAAATGAAAAAAAAACCACACGCATACACAAGCTGAATAAATAAAAAACTGGCGAAAAGAAAGAAAGTAATATCGATCGGACATTGGAAAACAATAATTGAGGAGAAAGCATTTTGCATGCGACTGCAACGAAGGAACGAGAAATTTCGTTAGCCCCGCGCAGTACATTCAACACACGATAACACAAAGTATCCCTACTTGGATGTAAAAGGAATATCCTGACTCTTGTTTAGTGGCACTTAGCGACTGCTCGTTACCTACAACGAATCTGTCGAACTGAAAGAAAAACCGATTACTCGCTGTTTTTCTTTTACTTCGGTATTACTATATACTCCGTGAATACCGACTCAGATGGAAATACAGTGGCGAAATTGGACAAAGTCAATCTACCGCTGAGTCAGTCGAGCAAAAGATTCCACTTGTTATTACGTCTGGTGTATCGCTCAAAATTGACAAGACGCGTAGTCCGTCGAGTCTTCGCTTATCTCTCGAGCTTCGTACACAAATTACCGAGTCTCTTACGCAATCGGCGTGCGACCGACAAACTATAACGGAAATTATTCGAGCTGAGCATTTTTAGGGGTAAAATCTAATAAAAATCGAAGTTTAAAGAAACTAACGATTTTCGGGTGAAAACGAAAATAAAAAGAGCTTGATTTGCATAAGAACGAAGAGAATTGGGACACGAGGACTTACTAAGTCACTAGGTCCGGAGAGTCTACGATGACGAACGCGCCCTGGCACGCTCAGCGTATCGCTGCTACCTACAAATCAACACAATCCACCTCATCCATCGTAGTCACCGAGACATTCTTGTATGCTTCGAGATTAATCGTAATACCGAGCCGCCGCAGTGTCTCGATGCCGAGTAACGCAAATAAAATGTCTAAACCAATCGCAAGAACACGTCATCGCATACTGTACTTTTTTTGAACGAAGAATGATCATAATTCCAAGCAAGAATCGACTCAAACCGAGTAACATTTCGTGCCGAATAACATGTGAACGCAATAATTCATTTGTAAAGATAAATAATACAAATATTCGCTGCTAGCACAGAATCATTTTTCATAAATGTATTGCAATCAATATTTTTTCGGTCTTTTCGTGGCCTCAATGGTTTTTCATTGCACCCACCCATTTGAATTTATTTTCGACTAGAGCACGTCTTTTTATCCTTTCTTTGCACTGAAATCAATATTCGTAATATTCATATTTTGGAGTGCTCAAACTTATATTCCAAAAACATTTTAACTGGGAAGATCGACAAAAAAACAATTTTTTTCTTCTAATTTAACTAATTGCCGCGCCGATTTTACGAGAGTGTTTTGAGCATTGTGAAAATACTAATTACCATCAAGACACTGCGCTGTGGCGCTCTATAAAATATTTTGAGAAGATACAAAATTATCAATCTTATTATTGAGTTGTCAAGTAATATTCATAACTTGGTACGTTCCGTTGACTCTGTAATAAATATCGGTACCTACAAACAACGTACAAATATTCGATTAAGAAAAGGTCATTACAAAACGTTCGGTAGCCTTTTCGCTTATGCAACACGCTCCGTTTCTAAAAAAGATTTGTAAAAAAAAACTTTTTCACCGGTATTACGGACGATGCGATTACGTTACGTCGAAACGTCGAGAAATAAATGACTTATTTTTAGAATCGAGGGAAGAGACACCTGTTCGTCTCGCGCCCGATTCGTTGAGAGATATCAGCGAATAAAAAAGTGGAGAGAGACTTTCGAGTGAATCTTACGAGTCCGAAGTGTTGAGAAATTCTTACCCGTGAGGCCTCGATATCCAAGTGACGCGGAATCGAGCGACTCGCCCGTCTCTTGCTCGTGCTTGACGAAATCGTTTATAGTGATGCCCTGCAGCTTCGAGGGTTGCAAAAATCTCTTCGGTATTCGCGCGAGCGGCCCGTTCTCTTGCAAACTGTGGGAACAACCGCCAAAACCGAGGCCGAGAAGGACAGCCTCGGGATCGGCGCGGCGCAGCTCTAAAAGGCTCTCGACGCTGCTGCAGTGACTGCTGTCCGATTGAAAACTCGGATCTCTCGCCAAGCGATTGTGGCTGATCGGACTGTAAAATGTACAATTCTCTGAATAAACGCTTTCCAATAGGGAAAATGATTTCTTTCGACAAGTAAAGTCGTTTCCACATGCCAACGTTTTCTAAGTACCTGGAGACACCGGTCTTTGTAACGACCGGCGATCCGGGCACGGATATCGGCGTCGATATAGTCATAGTCGGCTTGACAAAAGTGCCAGCCCTGGAGGAGACAGGAGTGAGCGGGGGTGTAGGATTCTCCTCCAATTCGGATTGAGCCTCCGGCGTCGATTTGGTAGGCGAAGGTATCGAGTCTACCCATTGTTGAACGGGGCCCGTCTTTCGTCTCATGTTCCAAACGCCTCTCAGCCAATCGGTCACCTTGAGGATAGCGTCTCTCCCCACGTTTTCTGTGAATATCAATGGCACCCGATGATTACGGATCTAGGGCTAGTTTTTTATACCAAGACAGGGTCTAACGGAGCGATAGGCAGGTATCGTCACACCAAGGTTGCTCGACAAGCTCAGACAAAGATTCTTGCGGCGGAAGGACAGTTCTGTGTGATACATCGTGAGAAAGAACGTTAGAAGTGGCAATGTAGGTTCGTCTAACAGCATTTGCAATGTTACATGTTTGACGGAGACTTCCGGATCGTGCAGAGTGCAAGGAAAAAAATCGCATATCAAAGATCTAGACATTCAGACAGGAAAATAGTTTTTTTCGCCAAATCGTTTCAGGATCAGAAAATAATGAGACCATGATCGTTCGCTAATCTAAATCACACTGTGTACATCAAAGTGCTCCTTTATTTCCACACAAATCTCGTCGAAATATTCATATCGTGACACCTTTTTTTTTTCGTCGTGTATACCTGGATCCATAATCCTGGCGGCATAAACACATTCAATTGCGATAAAGTATGCAAATAAAAAAAAGGCAACACAAGAGATAACACGCCAGCTTAAAATAACGTGATAATTATTTTAATTGTCAGCGTTTGCACGTACATTCATTGCGAGGACACGCGCGTTAGTCGAGTGTTAGACATTTCGATTCATATGTAATTCGTATTGACAACAGCTTCGTAATTGTTTATTTTTATTTACTCACCCGTTCGGTCGATTCAACGCGCCGAATGAATTTGTGACAATTCGCGGCTCTTATTTTATCGCTATCCGCACGAACGGTCGAGCAGAAGCGCGATTGTGTAATGAAACAAGAAAACAAAAAGAAAAGAAAAAGTTTTCATACGAGCAAACGATTCGTGTGTCCGCGTAGCGATTGAGGTACAACTGGAGGCCCCCTGCCACTTGTTAAATGCCCCCCGCATCGTGGACATCGCGACAGGGCCGTAAACATTCTGTAGCCCACCCTCGGCTAGGACTTAATCCACGATATGAATTTGTTACGTAACAATGAACGAAACTATGCGTCATTTGCTCGAGTGAGGTGCGAACAAGTGCCAATGTGATCCTGCCCCTTTAAGGATGAATTTTTTGTTGATGTTTCGCGACCACGGAGAAACTTTGACGCTTGGGGGGTTTGCGTTCTTGGAGAGACGCCACTGATACATTATCACGTATACGTATCGAAAAAGCGACAATTGGTCGCGGCCAGTCGGGACACGAGCTCTTTTTATGACGATGTTTATGCGCGAAAGGTCATAACATAACCTCGCAAACTCGCAAATTGTTTACCGAGATGCGGTGAGCATTTCCCGTTCGAGCAAAGCGTTAACCCCTCCGCCTGTTGATTCTGCAGGGCATCGCATATGCTTTGATAATCATTTTTATGATAGTATTTTTTATAAAAACGGCCGCTTCTCTTCTCGCACGTACGCCACTAAATATTCCACCTTATTGCCAAAAGTAATTACGATGATAAATATTACTGGTTAGGTGTCTCTTGTTTTTATATTTTTTTATTCGAGAGTTCGGTCGAGTTAAAAAATTGCATAAATCGTGGGGAATTTCATTCAGAATGGGAATCTTTTATTATCGAGGAACAAGTTTGGAAGAAAATTTCAAACGTGTTCGCAGAGCATAGTGAGTGTTTCAATCGCGTTGCACAAAATACGCAACTAAAATGTCCGGTGATGATTTTAGAAAGGCGCAGCGTATCTTGACACAAAAGCAGACGTAAATAGACACTCGCATTCGCTCGAAGTGCTTTCGTGAGGCAATCACAAGAGAGGTAAAAATGTCCGCTAAAGGAAAAAAGGGCAAAGGCAAGGTGTTGGGAAGACGACAAAGACACGTGGTCGGAAAGGAGGAGAGATATCGACAGGAACAGGATAGGTCAGATCCCGAGGACGACGGAAGCTCAGGTTAGGATTGAACGCAAACATTCCATTTTTTCTCACGATTTTTAGATACACTTTTGTACAATTGTCCGTAGTCCAAAATTCGTAAAAATGTTTACTTGCGGTTGCGAGCGTAATTTGAAAAAAATTCAAAAAGAATATAGAAAAATTATTGAAAAGGATTTGTCGATTAGCTTCAATATGACTGAGACTTCGAAGATGGCGATTAATAATCAACTCGCTTGATGACAAGCAACAAATCACGATATTTTTTTAAATTCCTGTCATGGCCTCAATGTATAAAAAATCTCACTTTTTTTTCAACGATTTCCAAAAACGTTAATACAATTTCTCGATCTTTTGTTACATTTTATATATTTGATTTTATGGACAAGCGTTTTCAACAGTCGTCGACATATTTCTGTTCGTTGTGTCGATTAGAAAGCGAGAAGGAATGGCCCGTACCCTTTCCCGTCGCTATGTGGGATCTGGAGCACTGCGATCCGAAAAAGTGTTCAGGCAGGAAGCTCGCGCGACACGGCCTGGTGAAGACGCTCAAACTGGGTGCGAGATTCGCCGGTTTGGTTTTGACTCCCATGGGCAAAAACGTGAATATCTGCGATCCTCCAACTTTGCCGAAGCAAAGAGACTTATTCGATAAATTTATTTTCTTCCCCAACAGTGCGTATCTCCTACGGATCGTAGCATCGTCGAGGATCTGGGCTGTGCCGTTGTTGACTGCAGTTGGGCCAAACTCGACGACACGCCGTTCTCCAGAATGCGAAGTCCGAATCCGCGCCTGTTGCCGTTTCTCGTCGCCGCCAATCCGATAAACTACGGAAAGCCTTGCCAGCTGAGTTGCGTAGAGGCGATAGCGGCGACCTTGATGATCACCGGGTTTCCCAAGGAGGCTGAGTTGTATCTGGGCAAGTTTTCCTGGGGCCACTCGTTTCTCGAGCTCAACGCCGAGCTGTTGGCCGCTTACGCAGCCTGCTCCAACAGCGAGGACGTCATAGCGGTGCAGGAGAAATTCTTGCGAGACGCCAGACAAGAGAAGAAGGAACGACAAGGTTATCCCGAAAAACCACTTTGCCCTTTTAGCTCGGAACGAATTTATGTGACAAAAGCTTTTTTTTCAGCACTGCCAGATTTTCCGCCGAGCGATGACGAGTCCAGCGACGAAAAGGACGATATCGCGGAGAAGCACGACGAACGTACGGATAACGCGATAACGGAAGAAACCTCTGATATACCTACGAATATACCTAAAGACAAAGAAAACGAGGACACATAACGCAAGGTTGCGTTTAGGGTTCAGTAGCGATTGGTGAAATCAATTTGGAGAATTTGACTTGGATGCTGTAAATACGTTGACGAAAAATGGCGAAACGTTCGATCGAGCTCATTTCGTTATTGTCGGATGGAGAATTAAAGTGAATCATGCATCAGCTGTTTTTTTACGAGAGCCCTGAAGATCGCACGAGTAATTCATTATTCGTTCAATCACATGATAGTTCATTATTTTTAAGGTATTCCTTTCACGAGCCCGAATATTTAACAGTTAACTGATTTTCGTCTATAATTAAGTAAAAATACATCACAGTACACTGGTAAAATTTCAAGTCATGCTACCGAACTTTTAACGAAAAATTACACATTTCTATCTAATACACTAAATAACTCCAGCTGCCTGGTATAAACTGCTCACGCGTGTAAAAAATCCGAAATTTTCCGTAACGACGATAAAAACGGGGGTCACCGAATGTTTTTTTAATTTCCGGGGTCGCATCTTTTTGAGAAAATGTAAAAATGTCCAAATCTACTAAACTTGCGCAACATTTTTAAATCCTGTTTATCGTTGAATGTAATGATGGTGTTTTATTTTTCTTAAGGGCCACTGTACTTTACGAAGATTCAGAAGGGCCCGCCTTATGTCCACTCAAAATACGGCCCTCCGCGAAAGGAATTTCTTCAGGCGGGATATACGTTTACAACGATAAAAAAATCGATTTCGTTTTTTTCTTTACACGATAGAACTACATATGTAGAATGTTTTCCCAAAGTTTCAAACGAATTTCGAATAACTTCAAACGTTGCAGCCTATCAATGCTGTGCCTCACCGCCTGGATTTGGAGCGGGCGTAAACTTCAAATGCGTTTTTCCAAAACTGCATTTTCGAAATTGGCGAGCAGGATTACTAAAAAACTATTAAGCCGATTGAGTTGAAACTTGGTAGAAATATTTATAATATCGCTACCTTCAACTTGACGAGAATTTTTTTCTGAAAAATTAGCAGAAAACAAAAACTACTTTTTTAAACCAAATTGTACAGAATTTTTTTGTGGAATGTTGACTTTTTTTGTCAACGCATGCCATTCTCTTATATTTGCAATTTTCTTCACTTCAGATACTGTCAAATAGGAAAACATTTTGCAACTAAAAACATTTCTGAATTTTTTTTGCAAATCAAAGTCTACGGGAAGCTAGACTTCACGCCGATTTGCAACTTCCGCGGCAACATCTTGCTGTAACATTTTGCCACAGCTCCGCCATTTTGATGATAAATTAATTAAAAAAAAATTATTTTGTATATTTAAATACAGTACTACCTCCCTAAGAGAGCGGTCTAGGGCGGTTAGGGGAAGTAATTCTCGAGAAATTCGTCGCCGAAGCCTTCCCCCACCGCTAGGTTAGCGCGCTCGAAAATCGCGCATGTGGTAGCGTGTATGTGTTTCTCCACTCGACCTCTATGAGAGAGCGCGAACGAAAGTGTTGAGAAAACTGTAAACAAGTTGCGGAAAGTGTACTGGCGTTTCGTCGTTTCATGCGTAAGTATATCTCATTGAATATTGATGTGTAAATCTTTCTTTTTCTTCGCGTTTTTTTATTCTGCTGTTTGGTATATTTTGTTGTTGCAATATTATAACACATATGAAGGAAACATTTGTAAAACTTTCAATAATTGTTGAATTATCTTATTGTTCGCAAAAATATACGTAGTATATTCGTTATCGAAACTCGAACATATACAGTAGAACCTCGATTATCCGAACCAATTGGGACCGAGACTAGTTCGGATAATCAAAAGTTCGGATAATCGAAACGTGGGTTTTTTGGGACGAGATCATAAACAACACCTTTTTATATAAAAACAGTACATACATATATATTATAATTTGACATATATGTTAACGTTGAAATATATATATATATATATATATATATATATATATATAATGTATTTGAAATACCTGAAAAAAGTTGAATGCTTTTTTAATATTTTTAAAAAATAAAATCGTCCATTTTTAATTGACGAACGGCTGTAACGCGTTTTTGAGCGGCTAAGTCTCGCAGCCGTTTGGGAAGGAGAGATTGCGTTGGGTTGCTCATTGTTGCTCACGGCGGTGGCAGCGAGCAACAATGTATTTTTCGCGCCAACGTTCGGATAATTGAGGTTCTACTGTACAGTGTACAAAAAAAATTTAACTAACAATTTATCTTGTGTATATACTTCAAGTTGAAATATACAATGTATATATATGTATAAATATTTAATTTTTAGATATGCTGTACGATATTTGCATTTATTACTACTACTCATAAACATATCTCTAGTATAATGTAGCCTCGATAATTTTTATCAATATCAATAATATTCTATGCTGTGTTAATGTCTATTAAAATATATTTTACTTGCATTAAATTACTACTAGAAATTTAATTATGGTGCATGTTTTTTTCTCCGACTTTACGGCTTAAACGTATATATTATTATACAAAGGAATATTATCCATTTGACAATCGTGCGACGTGCGATTTTCTGAAATCGCTCGCGATCTCTTATGGAGTTGTCCGCGACAAACTCGGGAGGCCTCGGGTACACTGGACAGCTCGAGCTAGGTGGGGGAAGCCATAAAATGCGCTCAAGCGGAACGGCGGGGAAATTCTCTCTTAGCGAGGGCTCTCTTAGGGAGGTAGTACTGTATCTCTATTCTGAAGCAGGTTTAATCAGAAACATCTCCATTCCAAAATATCTCATGTCTAAAACATTCCTCTGCCGAAACATCTCTATTCGTGAAGATCGCAATGTCACAATAATTCAGTTCTGAAATATTACTGCTCTCGAATATCTCCATTCCACAATCTTTCGTATCCGAAACTTTTCTATTCTTGAATATCTCTATTTTTCAAAATCTCATGTGACTTCCAAAACATCTGTACTTCGACAATTTCATCTCACAATATCTCTCTTCCGAAACATCTCTATTCCATTCGTAATATTGTTTTTACTATATTGGCCATGAATAAAACAAGTGCAATGCAGAGGCTCTTGAAATAGAGATGTTTCGGAAGAAAACTATTGTGAGATGAAATTGTCGGAATACAGATGTTTTGGATGTCACGTGAGATTTTGAAGAATACAGATATTTAAGAATAGAAAAGTTTTGGATACGGAGAATTTTGGAATGGAGGTATTTAAGAGCAGTAAAATTTCAAAACTGAATTATTGTGGCATTGTGATCTATACGTATAGAGATGTTGTGGCAGAGAAATGGTTTGGACATGAGATATTTTGAAATAGAGATGTTTCTGATTAAGGTAATCCTATCGCTTCACATCAGCCATACCACTGATCATACTTGAGACTTGTACTATAAATATTTTTAACATATGCAAACAAAAATCATTTGTATTAACTAAAAATTTTCATGTGTAAACTATTTAATGAATGTTCACATTTAATTCGAAAAATGAAAAAATAGTTATTCCAACGTTTCGCGCAGTATTTCTAGGTTTGATGTTTGGCAACATTGGTTCTATCTCCGTCTTTTTTTACTCAACCAGGCGAGTTTTTTTTCCTCCTATGCTTTTCAATGTCGATCTGTCAAAACCATATGTCAGGTAAATATAAAGCATTGTATTCGGGCCTCGACTGATAAAAAGCGTGGAAAATTTGTGACGGCGAAATATGTCTGTTAAAAATGAAATATGTGTGTGAAATTCGAATGAGTGAGATAAGGTTAGGACTCCAGTCAGCTATTGCCTTGCTGTCACGTCTATCGTAGCAAGTAGTAATAAATCCAATACCGGAAGTTCAAATTAAACTTGATATTGCATAAAAATTAGGTCAATAAGCGTAATTTTTTCTGAGAGCATTGGATTACTACAAGTGTTAAGTATGTAAATCTGATTGTTTTTAAGAATCTGACGGATTCCCACTATTATATACACTTTTGTAGCGACCGGAAATTGGTTTTTTAGATAGATTTTCTATATTATCTAAAAAAAAATCATTCAAAAATTCGATATGTCGAAAACTAATATCGATATCGAAAAAAATGTATTCTTAACTTTCGATTTGCCTCGTCGAGATACACAAGAATCCATCATTAAATCGCGGCGCCACGGTTATCGTAGAACTGCCGGAGAAATACAGAATAGAATTGTTGTCCTGCCTAAATATACTGTTAAAGTATACCTACAGTTTGATAAATGTAGAATAATTATTTCTCAGTTTAAAAAATCCCTCAAAATTGCTTAACATTTTCCCGTCTAACTGTATATCCTGCCTTAAGGAGGTACGGTGATGACCATGCTAGTAAACTTAGAGTCTGTTTCACGCCGCAATACCGCCACGTTTTAGATATATGTATAGGGCCTATTTTTCGAGAAATATTTTTTAAGTATTGAATTTCGAGTTTCCTATTATTCTTATAATATGGAAACAACGTTAATAATCTGCTACTCGACTTCAGTAGTACGCCATATCGTTGACGTTTAGCATCGTCGCATTTTCGGTGGCTGTCATCGGTTCCACGCGCCCGGCTTATTATTTTTTGTATCCGGTTAACATGGAGAATGAAAATACTGTGGAAGTTTATCGAGGAGTAACGGGATTGTACCTGAAGTCCAGTTTAGAGACAAATGTAGATTCTGACGGACAAGAATTCGAAAATGAAAAGATAATATTGCGATTGCAGATAAAAAAACGTCGCGTTGAAGTTAACCTCAATGTCCAATGTCCAATCTGTCCAAAGTCAAAACATATTTCACCGATTGTTATGTTATTTTTCCCTTTCCCAATTTTCACAATATTTGCAGGTATAAAAAGCAACGTTTATTTTATATGACGGTTCTCCTATGCTGAATTTATATATAGATGCGTTGTATAGGTACGTGTCGCCAGAAAAATTGAGATGCCTTTGTTGTACGTAAAAGAACTTCAAGCAAATATCGACAAAAGGCCCTTTATAATCCATTAAAAAATGTACGGCTTCACACAATCATATTTTTAATTCGTGTTGAAAATATCCGATAGACGAATCAAATTTGCGCGGGCATCCGGCGTTGCCACACTTCGAGCAAGACGGCTGCTGTTACGTCACCAGACGTCTCTCTCTCTCTCTCTAAATACTTCGGTTTTTCGCGCCTTCATTTCTAAATTTATTGCTTATCTCTGTGGTGAACTTTCCGCTTCAAGGTGCCTTATTGATCACAACGAATCAACGAACGCAACCGTCAGTTTTTTTTACGTGTGTCTTGGCTCCAAGTAGTACAAAAAAATCGATATATGAGAGGACAGGCACATTTTGTCGTCTACGTGTGACTAATTCACCAACTTTAACAGTTAATAACTCGGAAACTGTACGGTAAATCTCGTGGAAACTCCGCATACGCATGGACGAAGGTCTCGACAATGCTAGTAAAAAAAATCGGGCTTTTATCTTGGACTCGCTCCAACCACCGTACCTCCTTAAGTTGTCGGGTAACTGCGGGCTGTCTTTTGCCTGTTCCGTCTTGCATTCTACTTCACATGATTGCAGTGGCGAGTCTGAGCTGCAAAATTCTTTCGTGTTCCAATTCCTAAATATTTCGATAAATTTAGCCAGAGCTTCGCAGTACTCTGGTCTCCGTGATACAAAGATCGAACTCTGATAAAAAGTCAGAGACACACCGACGTCGTTCCCTCAAGCGTGGCCATCTCGCGATCTCGAAAATAAGACATTTTCTCTTTTATTTGAGTACAGCCTGTGATATCGCTCGAACCCTCCAATCAAAGTTGAGCGATAACGGGGCCGCTTATCTGCGAAAAATTCGATAAACAATTCCGAATGAAAATTGTAGGCTGTCAGTCGAGTCTGAAGACTGCCACTAGAGAACAAAAATTTCCCACGATCGCGGAGCAAACATGGTGCACGTTAAGATAAGCGAAACTAGCGTCAAAGACATAAGATTTCCAACTTCCCTTAGCGCCGATGGTAGCGATGCAATGGTACGAAAAAAAAAAACAATAGAAACTAACTCACGTCGCGTACGGACAGTAGCGTCTTTATTGAATCGTTGCTTATGACTCTGTACAAAATTCACCCTAGCATACGGACCCCGACTATTCATGCGCTTACGTGACGATAAGAGCTCGTCTCGGAGTAGAAGTTTTCGAAGGTTCCGGTCTCACTTTTACACTCGGCAGAGGAACCGAAATTGGTAAACTTCGAATACGTTTAAACGTTTAAAAAAATGTTGTACAGATGAATAATTAATGTGCGCGCAGTGGTCGAGGCTTGCAAGACTATGTTGGCTATGGTCGAGGGTCAATACATCGACGAAATATATCGCGATTTCGCCGGATTTTGGACGAAGCTCACCAGCGAGTCGCAGCTCAGATGGGTAAACTCAGAATTAACCGTCGAATATCCTTTGCCAATGTAAAAAATCGTCATATTTCCTCGATCCAAGTATCGCTGTTGAGGAGTACATCGCAAAATCCGCAGATAGGTCCGGAGAAAGGCGTTACTCATTTGGCGACCGCTGCGATTGTAAACGCACTGTGGGATCTGTGGGGAAAGTGCAGAGGGCAGCCGGTATGGAAGTTGCTCGTTGACATGTCACCGGAGGAACTCGTGTCCACGATCGACTTTCGTTACATGTGAGCAGGAAGGAAAAATGATTCAAGGCCACTCTAGGGGCCGAAAAAATAGGCTTTTTGGGGATTTTGTTTCAGAAAAACTACAAAATACATCGAGATTACAAAAAAGGGTGTTTATCATACATATCAGTGACTGTATACAATAATTTTTTTGAAACGATTAAATTCAAAATGGCGGCTGTTCTACGTTTATCTCAAAACTGCACTCTTTAAGTTGGACGGAGACATAACTCAGACAATTTTCAACCGATTCACTTGAAATGTTGAATATATGTTGAAAAATACATTGTTTATGGAAGTACGTAGGATTTTTTTTCATATTGCATAGTTCATTTGTTATTAACAATTATCTGACAATTTGTTCAGGCAAATTTTTCACTTTCCAAAAATTTGCCTAAAAAATCGTCCGATAATTGTTAATAACAAATGAACTATGCAATATAAAAAAAATCCTACATACTTCCATAAACAATGTATTTTTCAAGATATATTCAACATTTGAAGTGAATCGGTTGAAAATTGTCTGAGTTATGTTTCCGGCCAATTTAAAAATTCAGCCATTTTGAAATTAATCGCTTCAAAAAAATTATTGTATACAGTCACTATCACTGACAAACACCCTTTTTCGTAATCTCGATTTATTTTGTAATATTTCTGGAAAAAAATATTCCCAAAGCCTATTTTCGGCCTCTAGGGTGGCATAACCCCTTAAAAAGAAAATATGTCTCTAGAGACACGTAGGTGTCTTGCAGAAATGCCAGCGTGGCATAAAAATTGCATCATCTTTGATCCAACATTGCTAAATATAACACATAACTGGTTGAATAGTTCTAGCACCCTTAAGGTATTTCTCTTGCGAAGGGCCGTATTTTGTGGGGGCCAGGCAGTGGCGCTTAATAAAAAAAAAATAAGTTACACTTAAGGGGGGAAATTCATTTAGAGGCCCGAAAATGAATCACTTTTCATGATTTTTTTTAAGGTGCTAAAATAATCGCATCATTAACATTTTTTACATTATCTTATTACAGCTTTGAAGTGTTAATTTTTTCCTTTTTAGACAAAACAAAATGGTGGCGTTATAAGGTATTCCTTTAGGCGTATTATGAAAAAATGCTAATGCTATAGCTTAACAAGTTATTGATCGATCTGGCTGAAATTTTGCAAGGTTTCTCACTACAACATTATTGAAAGGATATACCTGTAACATTTTTTTTAAGTATAAATTTAAAAATTAAATAGGCTTTGTAATAAAATTTTCATATTTTTTGACCATTTTCTCGACAATGTTTACGCCAAAACAGTAATTTATTTACGCGATAACCTTAAAACTATAGGTATATCCTTTCAATGATGTTACAGTGAGAAGCCTTCCAACCTTTCAGCCAGATCGATCAATAACTTTTTTAGCTATAACATGAGCAGTTCTTCAAAAGACGCCTAATGGAATACCTTATAGCGCCGCCATTTTGTTTTGTTTTATAAATCTTTTTTTTACACATAAAAATTGTAATAAGATGTCAAATTTTAAACTAATGCGATTATTTTATCACCTTTAAACAAGTTCATTACAACAACTCCTTTTCAGACGTCTAAAGGGACTCCTCCCCTTAATTATTATACCCAACGATAAACTGGAAAAAAATGTCGCGCAAAGTTAGTATATTCAGACATTTAGTATATTACATTTTCTCTGAAAAGTCGCGGCTACGAAAATCCTGCTAGTCACATTTCTAAAAGTTTTATCATTAATATTTTCTTTAAACATTCGGCGACTCCCTGTTTTTATGGTCGTTATGGAATCTTTAGTTTTTTTACACGCGTAGAACAATTTGTATCAGACATCTAGAATTATTTAGTGTATCATTTAGAGTCGTTATTTTCGGTTAAAAGTTCGACAGCTTGGCTTAAAATTTTTACCAGTATACTGGGATGTATTTTTACTTCGGCGCAGACAAAAATCTTAATGGTTAAATATTCGGGTTCGTGAAAGGAATACCTCAATTTGCTCGGATATTGCAGATATGAGAAGAAAAGAATTAAAACCAGTACAGAATGATTGAGATTTTTGTATCGGGCACAATGGCGTATGAATCTTTTGAAAATTTTCACAATCATTCACTGCACCATCGTGGTGTAATTAATTGCAAAGTATTGTAAATACTCTAACGAGTCAAAAAATACGATAGTTTAGAGCCCGGCACATTCACTCTCAAAAGTTTGACCCCAATAAATTTCACTATTAACGAATACGGTCTGAGCCAGCATTAAAAAGAATTCAACCTGAAATTTAAGGCTCGGTCTACACATTAGCCACTTACGACTGGTTATACTTCACAACTAGAACATACAACCGTAAATTTCAATTTCTGGCTACGTTTACCAATCGATGTGTCTCCCGTACCTCCTAAAAAAACTTTCGCAGTACTGACGTGATCACGAAAGACGAGGCAATTGCGATTCTTCAGGATCGTCAAACCGGAAAAGCCGAACGTGAGAAAATATTACGCGCGGACGGATTACCGGCGTACACGACCCAAGTAGCGTGGATGGGATACACGGACGAGCAGGTTCGGAGGCTGTGTCGCATCTACATGAGCCAAGGTTTCACCGCGTTCAAGGTCAAAGTAGGAAGAAACTTTCAGGACGACGTCAGACGTTGCAAGCTCGTGCGCGCCGCAATTGGCAATGAGAACAAGCTCATGCTCGACGCTAATCAAGTCTGGGACGTTGAACAAGCGATCGAATGGACGAAGAATCTGTCGGAGTTCAATGTTTACTGGATCGAAGAGCCAACATCACCCGACGACGTTCTCGGACACGCGAAAATCGCCGAAGCGCTCCGCCCACTTGGAATTGGCGTGGCAACCGGCGAAATGTGCGCCAATCGCGTCATGTTCAAGCAATTTTTGCAGATGAAAGCCATTGACTTTTGTCAAGTCGACTCGGCGCGGATTGGCGGTGTCAACGAGATTCTCGCCGTGTATCTAATGGCATACAAGCTTGGAGGTAATCCGCAAGACTTTTACAATCGTTTAACGTGTCCCTCGGGATCCAGGCTCTGAATTAATACAGAAAAATAGTTAGGCATGTTTCGTAATATATTTTGACATTTATGGGAAGTTTACTTCAGCCCCACCATAATCAAGGGGTGAAAATATGAGGAAAATGAAGATTTAAAGAAAATTAATGAACTTTATTGAATTTACGATTGGTTCTTCAAATTATGCCCAAAAAAAGCGTACAAAGAAATTTTCGAAGATTTCATTGTGTACAAAACCATCATGAGTGGCATTTCTTCGGTTTTTAGTATTGAAGTCGGAGCAAAATATCGAAGTGTTTGCTAACCCTTCATTGACATATTTCGGTCACGATTTTGACACACTGGGTCAATTTGACCCGAATAGTACTTTATCCACCTGTCATTAACTCCGCGGCCGGTTTTTATTGAAAAAAAATCAGGGATACACTTTAATTCACATTTCTCAAGATGTCTGCATAATTGAAGTTGGGAAAGTATTAAATTGAATTATTCCAAAAGATGATTGGGAACTTTCCATTTTGGGAAAATGAGCATTTTATTTTACATTCGTTCGGGTCAAAATGACCCCGTGTGTCAACGTAGGGTTAATCTAGATACAAAAAACTAGCCCAGAACCAAAGATTTTCAGAGAGATTTTCTCTTTTGACGAACCAATTTGCATCATTTTCATCATACGCACTATTTCATTTTTTTCGAAAATAATTCGTTTTATAAAAATGTTAATCGCTAAGAGATTTTTCAACAATTTGCCGAAATCTTTGCTACCGTTTTAGTGCTTTGTATCTATCTTGAGGAACGCCCTGGTATTTTTCTTCAGATTTAATCCCAAAACTGGAAAAGTTCCACCCAGAGAGCTCCACCAAAAAAGGTGGCATCAGACCGACTACTAGTGTCCCTTAATAACAATTTTAAAATCTTAACATTTGTTCATACCTCGCGTGTATATATTTTAACAAATCCATTCTAATGTCCTATAAAATTCATTACTTTTTCGAAAATCAATTTCAAAATCCCATACGTGTTTTTTGCGTACCATGGGTTTAACCGTTACGATGTTCGTACAATATTTCCACATTCCAGAACCATAATAGTCGTCCAATGCTCGTAAAATGTAAACTTTTACCTGCGAAATTTCAGCCAACGATCCCACAGCGTTGGTTTTCCTCCTCAAATTTCCTTCGTTCTTATCTTTCTTCGAATAATATTCTCAGTTCCCGTTTGCCCTCACGCCGGTGGTGTGGGTCTCTGCGAGATGGTCCAGCACTTACAGATGTGGGACTTTGTCTCTCTGAGCGGTACAACTAACGACCGTATGACAGAGTTCGTCGACCAGCAACACGAACATTTCGTGTATCCGGCGATCGTTAGAAAGGCTCGCTACGTCGTGCCGAAAGCTCCGGGCTACTCCACGGAGCTGAGAGAGGAGAGTATTCTCGACTACGAGTATCCCGGAGGAAGAAAATGGCAGAGTATGTTCGATGAGGGTATTTTCCCAAGGCCGTGCAATTAATTTGTTCCTGCAATTACAGCAATGCCGCTCAAACATAATTTCGAATGTTTTATTGCGTTTTCTGCCCTTCTAGACCCTCCTCAATGGAATGTAACAAATATAATAAATACGAATAACCGTTAAAATTCACGTAACAAATATATACAACAAAAATAATCGGATGTCTCGATTACATCCTCGATAACAATTCCCACGTACTGTACTCGGTTCCGTACCGCTCGTACTCTTTGCCTCAACGCCGTACGAAGAAATTCGACATTCGGAGATCCCTAATTAACTTGGATTCCTGAAACGCGATTTCACATAGTCCGTCTGCGAAAAGAAATGCGGCTGTGTCATCGTACTTCAAGTATAGTTCAGCGAACGTACGCGGGGGTTCAGGATACTCACGCTTACGAACCATAGAGAGTTCTCCCTGAACATGATTCTATGAGCAAAGTTCATGCTTTCTATAGGGGCGATAACATGAAGATGCAGATGACTGACGGTGGTCCAGGGAGGCCAGTGGAATCCCGTTCGAACCGAGGCAAGGTCTATTCCCTGCTGGGCGCACACTACCTCCACCGTGTCGACAAGCTTGTCAACTGAACATTCGGAAATATCATTGCGGAACAGGTCAATTTGCGGAAAAATGGAATAACGATCTGGAGGAATTTAATCAACGTACAGAGAGGCTCGTCGTCCGGCTTCAGCGCTTTGGCATGGGCTATATGATTTTTCGGTATAACTAAGTAATGATGCGTCGAGGCAGGCTTGATGTCTTTGATGCACATCACATCGTCGTCCTGAGAAGAATAATTACCAGATATTCACTTGATATCCGAAACGAGGTGTCGAGATACAATCGTTTATACGTTTTGACGAAGGAAACATTTCTTACCTCGTAAATACTCTCTGAGGGAACTTCCGATTTGAGAATTTTGCAAAATATGCAAGTGTCGACGGAAGTGACCGCCATGGATGCACTTTGGACGGCAAGTGATGAGATTACGTAAAGGAGGAAATAACAGAGCGCCTAGATCGCAGTTTTAACGCAACGAATTGTCATTTATGCAAATATATATGTAGTGTACATTGTCACCAAGAAGAGTCCGAAGACTGCAGTGACTGTCAGAGGGTGCGTTCGACTTGGGCGCTTACAGCGCTCGCGTTTATCAGCGGTGCTGTGGCACGTTCGAGTCGAGCGTGCGCGCTTCGACAATCAACGCTTTCCGGAACTCAAATCGAACTGGCATTACAAGTAATAAGATGGCGGACGAAGCAGAAGCTTTTGTTGGCTTTGAAATTATTGACGAGTTGATTAACATAATTAACAATAAAACTGATAGTGATGAAAGATTACGGTCTAATAGAAAATAGTAATGATGAAGAGATGAAATGGGAACATCTTTCCTCATTTTTGGACATCTCCCTCAAGACGGAATGACACCTCATCGCGATCGCAATTATAGATGCCCAAAAATTTCTGAAACGGCTCTTTAGATCCCGTCCAAACTTTGCCAAACGACGTCAAATAAATAGACGAACAGCGGTCTGCCCCTCAAATTTTCTGAATTTGAGGAAAAAAAAGATAACAAAAGAAAATATTAGAAGTCGGCCATTTTGTACATCGAAAAAAAAATAATATATTTTCTAACGGCTTGATATTCATACTGAGTGGATGTGTAATTAATTTTATGAGTGAATCACTTTTTCATACCAAAAAATTGGTTGAATTCGCAAACTATTTTATATCCGTTACTGTGGCGACTTCAGACGACTTCTGGGCAACTAAAGGGTGTCTCAAAATGTCCTGACATTTTTTTTTATTAATAAATGTATTATTTATTTGAAAAGTGCTAGGATTTTTATTTTAACATAAGATGCAAACATGTAATTGAACATTTCGTAAAAAGTGTGAACGTTTGCAAACAGGGCCATTTATAGGATAGTGTTCCCCCCATAACCTCCATGTTTGTACCTTATATTGAAATAAAAATATTCGTACTTTTCGAATAAATAATAGGTTTTATTAATACATTAAAATGTCAGGTTATTTTGAGACACCCTGTATTTGACAATTGCTACCTAGGAAACCGTCGCGTTCGTTTCGAAAATACGCGCGCTTTTAGCGCTCACGTATTTGCTTGAGAGCAGCGTTTGTGAGCACAATATGGGAGCGGTAATGATGTCAGGCGTGACGTCATAAATGCTTATCGTGTGCACAGCGCCAAGTCGGACGTCATGAGCGATGTTCCCAAATGCTGAAAGCGTGTAAGCGCCCAATAAGTTGACGCACCCATAGTGAATCAGAGGCTTCCGGAGCCTTTGCGCATCGCGTTTGCGCATGCTCAAAATGGACTCAAGGCGATAAATGACCTGAACCTATGGCAGTAGATTACAAATTGTAAAAACACCTTCAGATAGAGCCGAAAGTAAAAAGTAGCAACCGGAAGGCGATTGTAGCGGCCATACGGGCCGTGACAAAAACTGAAGAGCAAATTATGCGTTATCTTTATCTGGAGCAGAGATCAGGTAAACGATTATCGCGATCTTGATGAGAAAACGGCCATGGTGACGATTACCCAGATGCAAAAAAAAACCGAAGGTACATCCGGTCGGCGCTGAAGTTTCTTCGGCGATTCCGTTCGAGAGATCAATGCTGATGGACAGAAAAATGCGAAAACCACACGACCAACGCCACCAACGGGATCTTTGCGCCAATTTGGTCAATTCTACACGTGCACATCACGTTTTCCATCTCCGAATGAGATCCTATTTTTTTCTTCATAATTAAACAAACCCACACTTTGGCAGAGTCCTAGCCAATCTATACTCCTTCGAAACATCCCTACATCCGCCGAACCGCTGCAAATAAATGTTGGCACCGACGATCATAATTTTCCCGGACGTGCGATACGAAGCATTTCCGGTCTTTCCTGCAGCTAATAACGTACCCCCGAGGCTTTTTTGCGCCGACCCGGTGTCTTGTCAATTGCCCAAAATGAATTGCACGAACGCGGAACATCACACGGAACGTTTAATCAGGTACAATAAATACAACAATAATATATAATAAATATATTATGGAGTGTAATAAGACTTGGCTGGCCTTGCGGCCCCTGCTGCATCAAATAAATGCGCTAAACTGAATCTATTGAAAATAGGAACCTAAAAGCTGAATTAATCAAGAAAACAACGAAAATGCCAATGCACAATTAAATGCGGTTGAAGACAAGTAGCGGATCCCTAATGACAGCTCGCCAATTCTCCATTGGCAAATAAGACCGCGTCTCTCTTCTCTCCTTTCTAACATGCCGCGTAATTAAAAAACCGGAAGTAGATCTCAGTAGTAAGAAACGTGGTGTGCAATGCCATGATGGAACGGTCTCGTTTTACATTCATAAACTGCGTTTCTGAAATAATATTCATGCATCTTTGAGTGTTAAAATTTCGGGAAAATATGTGCTTTTGTTGGAATTGGCAAAAGTGAGCATCAAAGTGCGCGAGTGTGTGAAACCGCGAGACGCTCTCGTTGCGAGGAAATCAAACAAAAAAACTTGCGACACGGTACAGTTGCATTAAATTTTAATTTAAAATATATAAACTGTACATTTATTTATCATTAATATATATATATATATATATGTATATATATATATATATTCAATTTATATATATATGTGTATATATATATTTATATTTATAGATTTATGTGTGTATTATGTACTTATACAATATGTAGTAGCTGTGAGCATGATAAATTAATAGTGTTGTAGTAAACGTATATCGATACGCGTGGCAGTTGAGCCGCGTGGCGGTCGTCAATTTTATTCCCGTACGGAAATAATAAACGAACGAAAAAAAAAAAAAACGCCATTTGGTACGACCGTTCATGCCGGATACGTTTTGCGATGCCCTGAAATTCTTTCGTTAAAAAAAGTCGAAAAATGGACGATTGATCAATTTCCTCGTACCCTACTCAGTTCATTCTACCGTATGTAAAAGACAAAGAAACAAAAAATACGCGCAACACGGACACGTATTATTGTTTTTTCATTCTCCATTATTTTCATATAAATGATTCTCATGTTTTCTTCTTTCAGAAGTCGCTATCGTAAAAATTGCCGTTTTGCGGCCAATCGGTCTGGAAGACGATCAAATAAATATATTAAAAAAAAAAAGAAACGGCCGGCCTCAAATCGTGTATTTTGCACTAGTGCGCTTCGTGTCTGTAGAAAAAAATATCTTTCCGTGTGATGTGTTTTTTCTTTGTTTGCGATCGAATCGTGCCATTCACTCGGGCTCGGTGCGCGCATCCTCGAACTTTCTTTACCCGCGAAATATCAGTGAAAAAAAAAAAACAACAGAGTACGCGATTACTGCCTAGGAGTCGACGAGAGTTTCCGTGCGTCAAATTGAGCGCAAATAAAACGTACATCCTTTCTCTTTTTCGTTAAAGTAATTCATGCTCGTAAATGTGTACCACGGCGGTAAACGCTTCGCAACTCATCTCTGGACCAGTCTCTTTTGTACAGTCTAGTCGAAGGAAATAATATTAAAATGAAAAAATAATTGAAGAAAAAAAGAGAAACAAGTAACGAAGAACAATAGTGTATAAGTTATTTGCCTTGCTCGTAAATCCATGCTTCGTCTCGCCGTCCCCTCCCCCGCTCCCCTAGGCACGAATTATATTCCACTTTAAAAATACGAAAAAGACTGTCGCAGTGACTCTCTCTCTCTCTCTCGCTCTTCCCACCTGTACAAGTATTCCGTGTTTCTTATTTGTTGTTCTATTTTTTTTGTCTCTTTTTCATCTCTTTTATTATAAATAATCCTTAGATTAAGAAATTAATTTATATAATTCCTCACCGCGATCATGCATCGCGGAATGTATACACACATGCACACATACATCTCGCGTCGCTCTTTCTCTCTCTCTCTCTTTTTCACACACACGCAAACAGTTATTCCTTCCTAATACTGCAAGTGTATGTAATATACACCGTTATTCTCTTTTTTTTTTGCATTGCGATGTCCAGATAACGTGTCCGAGCACCAGCCGCGGTTGAACGATGCATTTTTCTTTTTCTCTCTCGTGGGATCACATCCCCTTTTCATTCAATAGGAAAAACTTATAAAATGCGTTCTCGTATATATTGTTTTGCTTGTTCTGTTCTTTGTTCTCTTCCTTATTGCGCGAAGCGAATTCGTAGAATTCGTATTGTTTCTCAATCCCGTCCGTCTCCGTTCACACTCGCGAATTTTGTCGAGAAAGTACGAAAAGAAAGGAAAGAAAAGAAGAAAAATAAAAACGCGTTCCGAGAGATCGAACGAGGCGTCGAGAAGGAAGAATAAAACAAAACTCGTCCCTCGCGGTTCGAGCGATCCCCGCGCGAATTGATCCTTCATTTTTCTTTGTTTTCTTTTGCCGCGACGTTATAATCGCCGATTTTGATATTCGCGACTGGACCGAGTCCGCGCGATCTGCTAGTCCAGCTGTTCTGGCCTAGTACAGGGGCAAGTTTCAGCTGCCCTGATAAGGCATTTGATCGGGTAGCGACGAGGAGTGATTTTGATGCGGACTCTGATGCGAATGAAAGTGAGGATTGCTGCCGTCTTGTGACATCTCGCTCACCACCGGATCTTCGTATTTGCCCCTCTTGAAGCGCCCGTAGAGAGACGAGTAAGGTAGATTGTAATGTATAGCAGCTTGATTGATGCTCATGTGACCCAATCTGGATGACCCAAACGTGAGATAATTAGCGTCTCGAGGGTGGGGGGGGGGGGGAACAAGGGGGGCGGCCTTGTTAGGGCTTATGGACAAAAGTTGGCGAGAATGCGGTTTTTGTTTTATTGTTATTGTTTTGTTTTGTTGTTTGTTTGCTTACAAATCGGAAAATCGCAGATCGTACCTGACGGACTCGAGTGCCTCTGTCATCGCGTCCTCGCTCCAGGGTGTGGGATTGCTACGGCTCAATTCTATGCCCTCTCTCTTGCATCTACCGTACAATGTACCCGTTGGAATACCAAATTCCGTGGACGCTCTCTGTACCGAAGTCTGACCCGACCTAATCGCCTCGAGTGCTCTGTCGAGATCGGCCGGTGCCCAAGTCGTCGGGCTCGCGTTGAACGGCGCCGCTAATCTTATGCCCTCTCTTCTCGCGATTTTGTAAAGCGTGCTGGACGGTATGCCGAATGCTTTTGACGCTTTGTTCGCCGATATCGTGCCGGTTCTCAGTGCCTCGAGGGCGTTGTTCAGGCTCTCGTCGCTCCACGATTTCGTCGGCCCGTCTTTCTTCGGTGTGTCGATACCGAGCCTGTGCGCCCGCTGCCACAGTGTCGTCGACGGAATTCCAAAGGTTGCTGCAAACATTGATCATGATAATACACGCGTATAAGAGGGCGTGTGAACGAAAAATCTCTTCCTCGATCGCTGCAAACAATGTCATTGGGTACAAGAAAAAACCATGCCAAATTTGAGCCTAAACGCGAATCATTTTTTCCGCCCGTTTTACTTACACGTGACATTCTCGTCGGACGTTATCGATAACTCTGTACGTTGAATAACTCAATGACCAATCGATTGTTCTCCAGTCTGGTTGAACATTCTCAAAGTTGACTTGTGCAACTTTTTTTAAATCTCCGTGTCAATGTCTTTAGACAAATCGCAGCTATTTTGAAAATGCGCGTATTGTTCAAATTTGAAAAGGCCTTCAAGCCTTTTGCTTGGGAATAATTATCTCAGGATTTAAAAAAACGCGCTTTAACGCCGTAAGGGTAAACTTTGAGGATCTCGAACCGAAACTAAGAAATGAGTTAGAAGTGTACTCATTCAATGGAACGAGGGAATTTTACGTGTAAATCAGAGGGAAAACGGATACCCCGCTACAGACTTGAGCCAGAGAGCTCAAACTTGGCATGAATTTCCCTTTTACGTAATTTGGTTCACAGGGAGAGATTTTTTCCCTACAACCGATGTACATTCCATTGATGTTGAACGATCTGGTAAATATGCGGAAGTGTTAATGAATGGAACTTGTGTCGAATGCAAACTCTCGAAAACTCGAACGAATAAAGTGTCTGGCAAAAAATCGCTCAAATTTCGTCGCAATTACCGCACGAATAAAAGGTAAGGGGCTATACCGGTGTGACACTTTCGAAAAATCGATTTTTTTGCCTTTTTCGATAGTTTATACTTCCAAGAATATGAGATGAGATTTTTATACTTTGGAGATATTTATACTTTCAGGAATATGAAATGAGATTTTTCAAATTTGCTGACATTGCAACGCAAAGAGCAATTGCTCTTTGCGTTGCAATGTCTGTGTCTGCGTTGTGTCTGCGTTGCAATGTTGTGCAATGCGTGCAATTGACTTGAAATTTGAACTGAGTACTCTTGAATATATTTACTCTACAATGACGTAGGATATTTTTGATTGGATGATAATTGACGATTTGGTATTGAAAAAAAACGACCATTTTATAGGCAAGAAAACAGACTTTTTTTCATTTTTTCCTTTTTCGGTTTCAGCTACTCAATCGGCCGGAATCATGTCGGCAGTGGAGGAACTTTTTTTTGGCGCCTCCGAACGCAGCGCATAAGTAGCTTGGATCACAATATCTTTTCTATGAAAAAATTATGTAATATAGGTCAAATATAGCCAAATATATTCTTTATTTTCCGAAACATTTAATTGAGTACTTTTCTTCCGAAAAAAGCCCGAAGATCACGCAAATTTTCGACGTTCACACTGGTATGGCTCCTTAATGAATTGAACTTATGCCGAATGAAAATAGTAGATTCAACGCGACCGAATAAACGTCCTGGCAAAAAATCGCGCAAATATCGTCGCAGTTCCCGCACGAGTGAAAGTTAGCGTGTCACGCGAGGGTTTCGTACCTGAGGCTTTCGTAAGGCTCATGTCGTGATTTCTCAGCGCTTCGAGCGCCGCATCCATGTCTTCCTGAGTCCACGATTTCGAGCCGTGATGATGAGAACCGGAGCCACCGCCTCGGGAGTTGTTCTCACCCGAGTCCGAGTGTACGGAACTACCGGAGGGCATCAGTCCCAAGAGTTCCGGTGTTATCATCATCATGTTGTCGTTGTCGGCCGCGTGTTTCGAGCTGACGCTGGCCCGATCGGACATGTGACTGTCGATGTCGATCGTGTCGGAGGAGTCCATCGTGTGCAGAGTCTCGAATTTTATTTTTACGCTGTCGCAATTTTGTATATCTGGAAACGAGAAGCGAAGTGATTCTTTAGCGCGTCGAAAGGAACGAAAGGAAAATTATATTTGCGATTGAGGACCACGAGCAATGAGCGCGATGTCTAACCGCGCGTTACGGCAGCTTTACCGAGCTTGCGATGGTGAACGCAACTGAAACTCAGTGAAAATGTAGTCGCCCGTGTCGCCACGGGTTTTTCACCGTTTCCCTGTGCCCTCGTGCCAATGCGCGCCGATAGGGCGTTAGGAAGCGAGCCGCTGTGCGCGACATTCCGAGGGATCTCCGAAGAATCGAAAATGGCGAGGTCACAAGTGTGAGGGAAAGTTGACAAGGGATGCGATCGTGGAAGCTCGCATGGCGCATACGAAGGATTTCATTCACTCGAATACGTTTCGAGCCCAAGCCTTACCCTCTTCCGAATTTGTTCAACGAATTCATTTGATCGGCTCGACTCGCACGGAAGTTCAAACGTCAAAATTGCGACCCGACGAGCTTGTGAGCAAGATCAGCCATGGCGGCAAAAAGACGTCCACTCGCGTGGACAAATCAATCTATCGGGAGTTTGTTTCTGACAATTTAGCGACACGATCTGCCCGATCGAATCACCCTCTACGATAGGCTTGGAAATAGCATAATCGGATTTGCGCGTCGAGTCCGGAACACGACGATCGAAAACTTCTCGGGATTAGAAATAGTGCACTGGAGGTTGTGACGTTCTCGGTCATCGACGAACGTCCGATTTACGTCGTGAAACCCTACCGGTCGTCGGGAGCCGTTAAACAAGACTGCGTGGGCCGTTCACCAACGGAGCAAAGCAAATCTAATCACGAGCAGTTAAGCCTGATTAGACCAATTATTCCGATTCCTTCCCCCTGTCCACCCGCCTCGCGACTAATGAGCGGGGCTCCGCTGTCCGCTGCTCTCGTCTTTTTAATCCTTATCTTCGAAACTACTCGAGCGCCCTCGTAACACCCGCAATTTCGGTATGACGCTCCGGAACGAAACGTTCCGAATGTTCCATTGATCTTTGACACACGTACCCGTCGAGTGATGGTCGGGGTCGCGAAGATGCGTTATCGTTGTGCCGACGAGGGTGGCGCTCGGTGGCGTTGGCTGTGTCTCCGGGGGTAGATCTACCTCTCCAGGATCTGGATGATGACCGTAATGACCTAGACCTGTGTGACAGAACATGTCACCTTTTTATTCCAAGTGAAAAGGGTCTGTCCCCACGGCCCCCGCAATATTGCCAGACGCCCCGTACCTGAGTCACGTCCGAGAGAGATTCGGCATCGGGGAAAAAAAAAAACATAAACATAATCTATCCCGGAAGCGGTTGGCCAGTTAAAAAGAATCCGGAATATCGGAAGCTCAATGAGATGCATCGTTACTTTCAGTGGCCCGAACGTGCGCCGTATAGATCATTTTTTTGTCTACAGTATTTTGTCATGAGTGTTGCCGTTGGTGGAAAAAAAAAAAACAATGTCTGCGTTTATAAGAGGCTGCAGATCGCTTTGAAAATAAAAGGAAAGATAAAAATAGAAAAGGGAGAGCGTTTTGAGCGTTGAGGGATTGGGCTACTGTGAAAACGACGAAGACTCGTTCGTCGCTTGAGGCAACTCACTGAAGGTGAAAAGAAATGTTCAACATATGGTACATGGACTCCGGATTGAAGGGAAACTTATGATTACGGTAATAGAACTGCTAGTAAAACTTTTTACGCGTTTTTCTCGAAACTATGTTGGCCAAAACGGTGTACACGACTTCTAATGAACATGACATATAATTAACGGATTGACTTGAAAGGCCATAGCCGGGCAAGTAGGGAAAAATTGCCCCCGCATGTTCTCCAGCGAAATTAGGAGTATATTCGAGGTATAAAAAAAAAAAAAAAAAATTCTGAAAATTTCATCCCCGTCAACGCAATGGTTTTGGAAAAATGATTTTTTTTTTAAGAAAAAAAAAATCCGGAAACGCTTCAGTGGATCGATTCGATTTTTTTTGGTACTTGTTACGATCAAACGTGTTACGAAATAAAATTATAGAACATCTTGCGAAAGATTAAGGTTTAAAAAAAAGAATGTTCCTTGTTTTATTTTTTTCACTATAATCCACTTGGGGTACAATAACGAGAATTTTTTTTCATATAATCTTTGGGCACCTTATTAGATTATATAATCTTTTCAATATGATCGGTTTGGTACGCCACAGTGAAAAAAAAAGAAACAGACTTTATTGATATATTTTAGTTATATAGATATATAACTAAAATATAGTTTCTTTTTTTTCACTGTGGCGTACCAAACCGATCATTTGGAAAAAATTATATAATCTAATAAGGTGCCCAAAGATTATATGAAAAAATTGTCGCTATTGTACCCCAAGTGGATTATAGTAAAAAGTAATAAAACAAGGAACATTATTTTTTTTCAAACCTTAATCTTTTACAAGATGTTCTATAATTTTATTTCGTAACACGTTTGATCGGAACAAGTACCAAAAAAAGTCAAATCGATGCACTGTACCGTTTCCGGAATTTTTTTTTATATTTAAAAAAAATTCATTTTTCCAAAACCATTGCGTTGACGGGCATGAAATTTTCATAAAATTGTTTTTTTTATACCTCATAATATACTCCAAATTTCGCTGGAAAAAATGCGGGGGCAATTTTTCCCTACTTACCCGGCTATGGCCTTTGATACACTTATGGGGCCGTCCATAAATTACGTCATTTTAAAATAGGGGGGGGGGGAGGTTCGTCTGCGGATGACGGTAAATGATGGATGGGGGGGGGGGCGTTTCGAAATTGACGTCATTCTTGTGATACCAGTTACTTCAAAATGTACAATAGTATATTGTACAACTAGAGTGGTTTCCCCGCATGAGTGATGAAAAATATTTTGCAAGTACCTAATGGTATTAATTATTGAACTCATTATTTATTTATTTATTACATAAGGTTTATCTACATTATATTCGAGAACTTCAAATAACAGCGTACCTATAAAAATAGTTCGATCGAGCCAAAATGAATATGGGGAGGATACGGAGATATTACCCGTGATCCAGGATTTGCAAGAATGGGTGAAAACTCCGTGGGAGCTATCCAAAGAAAACTAAAGAATAGAGAAGAATAATATTATTATATTAATGAAAATTGCCAAAGTACAAAATAATAAAAGATGATTCTATAACAAAATGTGGGAGCTATCCAAAGAAAACTAAAGAATAGGGAAGAATAATATTATTATATTAATAAACATTGCCAAAGTACAAAATAATAAAAGATGATTCTATAACAAAATGTTTTAATGTTACCCAATTTTTCTCAAATCCGCAAATGTTTTAATTTTGCCAAACTGGTAATGACGTCAATTTTGCGAGAGGGGGGGGGGTCATGAGGAAATGACGATAGGATGATTGTAGGGGGGGGTCGAAAATCAGCGAAAATCGATGACGTAATAATATGGACGGCCCCTATTCAGTGCGATAGTAGTTTAGTCTTGACCAACATTTTTCTTAACATTTTTTTTCATGAGTTATTCAAAATAATGTTATTTTTACTCGAAAAGGCGAAAAAAAAATTTCTTTTATGTTTGAAACACGATAACAAAAAAAGCTTGGTCGAATCTTAAATGGTCGCGAGGTCGAACTCTCCGATTGCGACGAAATTTGGCATGTTTGTAGAGTGTGTAAAAATAGGCGACACTTTTTTTATATCTGCGGAACCCGCAGGGGTGAAACGCACGCTCGAAAATAGGGGTGTTTGTGGTTTGAAATTTGTTGTTATCTGCATTTTTCTATTCTCTAATATACAGTACACGGAAAAATAAACGATTTTGCAATTTGATTTTTTTTTATATCTTGTACCGTTAAAACGTTATCGATGAAAAACGAAGAAAAAAAAAACCCTATTTTCGAGGGTGCGTTTGGGGCCGGGTTGAAATTCCGAACTTTGGATGCTCCAACGGGTTAAAATTCCGAATTTTAATGTTCCGAAATTCAAGATGGGGCCGGGTTGAAATTCCGAACTTTGAATGGTCAGAACGCTCGAAACTCCGAAATAATTTTACAAGAAAGACCAAAACTTCGAAAATCTTAACACCATCAAAATAATTCAGCTATGGAAGTTCTAAAAGTTTTAAAATTTTCAATAAATCGACGAATTATTTCAAGAATTTTTTTTATTAAGAAGTAATTTTGCGTAAAATTTAAAAAAAATGCATTTCGAAAGTGTATTTATTAAGTGTAACAACTTTTATATCAATATTTATAATATAAACCTATAAAAAATGGGACCGGGTCTAAAATCAGAACTCTGAATGCTCCGACGGTTGAAAATTCCGAATTTTAATGTTCCGAAATTCAAGATGGGGCCGGGTTGAAAATCCGAACTTTTAATGGTCAGAACGCTCGAAACTCCGAACGAATTTTACAAGAAAGACCAAAACTCCGAAAATCCTAACACCGTCAAAATAATTCAGGCATGGAAGTTTTAAAAGTTTCAGAATTATCAATAAATCGACGAACTATTTCAAGAATTTTTTTTATTAAGAAGTAATTTTGCGTCAATTTTGAAATTTGTCTAGACAATGTTATACGTTCTACATCATTTACAGTCAACTGTGTAGACTTTCGCTGGCATGATCTTGACATGAGGGCCGGGTTGAAATTCCGAACTTTGAATGCGCCGACGGTTTAAAATTCCTAATTTTAATGTTCCGAAATTACAAGTTTCTTCGAGATTATGCCAGCGAAAGTCTACACAGTTGACTGTAAATGATGTAGAACGTATAACATTGTCTAGACAAATTTCAAAATCGACGTAAAATCACTTCTTAATAAAAAAAAAATCTTCAAATAATTCGTCGATTTATTGCAAATTTTGAAACTTTTGAAACTTCCCTAGCCGAATCATTTTGACGGTGTTCAGATTTTCGGAGTTTTGGTCCTTCGTGAAAAATTCTTTCGGAGTTTTGATCTTTCGGGGTAGTATTCTTTCGAAGTTTTGAACGTTCTCATCATTAAAAGTTCGGAATTTCAACCCGACCCTGTGCATCTCACCTCTTAAAAATCGGGTTCCGCAGATATAAAAAAATACGTGACGCCTATTTTTACCCATTCTACAAACATAACAAATTTCGCCGAAATCGGAGAGTTCGACTCGCAACTTTTCCTTGTTAGCCAATATTGTCTATTTTGAGAAAAAAAACTCTTTTTTTTTTATATCAACCGGCATTAAATGTTGATCGGCATCAATTTCATTTAATCGGCATTAAATGAAAAAAATAAAAAACCGGTATTAAATTTTTTTTTTCATTTTTAAAATTATTTTTTAATGAATGCATAATATATCAATAATATTGTGTTAAAATTTCAAGTCGATCGGAGTAAAATTGACAAAGTTATGAGTATTTGAGCGTCTATTGCTCCATGCCGTTCTCTTCTCTTCTGCGTTTTTCAAACCGTTTTTCTGAGACTTGTCATATTTGAAGTCCGTGTGCATGATAACTCAAAATCTACTGGACCAATCGCTTTGAAATTTTGCACAGTACTTCTTCACATAATTCACCAGGTATTGTCGAGAGCTTTTTTGTTTTTTTTTTTAATAATTACTAATTTTTCAACAACAAATTAGCCGATTTTTTTTAGCGAAAATCGGGTTTTTGGCTCCCAAGTGCTACGAAAAATCGAAAAAAAAATCCTCCCGTCATTACCTCGAGAAACATCTCCTTTAACAAATGCATTTTTATTTTTTTGTTTCAAATGATTCTGTTGCGAGTTATGGTGCACACCGCAAACCAACTTTTTTTCGAGGCGCCTCCGGGGTTTAATTTTCACTCGCTCAATTTTGAATATTTTGCAATGCAAATTTAGGAGAATGTTGTTCAAATGTTACTTTATTATATGTAAATTTTTCAATAAACGAACACTATTCGTTACGCCAAAGAAAATCTTAAAAACATGCCTTTTTTTCGCCGAATTAACTTTACCCCGCCGTTAAATACATCGTTGATCCCCTCACGTTCAAAGGTCTTTCACGAGATTCTTTATAACTTCTTCGATTATAAAGATTTTTCAACGAAATTCGGTACACAACTTTGTCAATGTACATACAAATAAATGTGCAAACGATGTTTCAATCATCTTTCTTATTCCTTGAAATCTAATTCGTTTAAATAACCCTTATTTTCGAATTGTCACAGTAGCCCAACCCCTTAACGAGGGTCGAGCACTTTACCGGCGAGTATTTAAAGATTTTTCGAGCCATAGATACGTCCGACGAAATTTCAACTTCGAAGTTCCAATAAATTCCACCGCATCGTTTTCGAAAAAGAAAAAATATCTCAACCGAGCCATTTGGTGGAACTTCTTAAAGAAAATTACGAATTTTGCCGCAGCTGACATATTCATTGCACACATTGACAATAAAATTCCAGCCCGATTGGCGATTCGTTGTGAAAAACTTTGTTGATCCGTCGAGATTTTATTATTCATTTCTCGAAAATGATGCGACGGAGCAGAAACTTCGAAATTGCAATTTTATCGAACGTATCAGCGTTGAAGAAAAAAGGACCAGTGTACTTCAGCATTCACCGGTGAAACGTCGGACCCGCCTTAAGCAAAAGAGATACTCTCGTACGATATTGGACCACGTTCGTGGCTAATTCAAGAGGAAGGCGTATCTCTGCGGAGTTTAGCGACCAATCGTGACTCGATGTTCGTTCGTATCATTGACTTTGCCCTCGGACTCAGGTTCGGGGCGCAACTTGTCGCGCCCGATTGGCTTACCGTTATTGTTGTTTGTACCGTTACCGTTGTTGCTGTCTCGCTGGCAGGATTCCAGGACTACTGATGCTGCCTCCGCTCCGCACTCCTCATCCTCCGTCTGCCAGTCACCTCTGTGATTCTGCGAGAAACAATTAGCTTGTGAAACTCCGACTCTTCACCCTCCTTTACTACCGCGTCACGATAATGCGAACGGGAGAGTGGGGGGTAATTTTCCAAACCTTGAAAAATGGCTTCGTTAATAGTTGGATATAAATGTATATTTGGTACAAAAACTTGGTTTGCTTGTGTTTCGGATCATCCAAAAATTAAATATTTTTAAATAATAGTTTACTCTTATTTTATAATATACTTAAAGAGGGTGCAAACTGAACGGATGTTTACTTTTTTACGCATCGCATGTGAGAATCAGATACTTTTTGTGCCGTTGCAGTATTCTTTTTCCTCGAGGCAGTATTCTAGTATAGAAATTTAAAAAGTATTCTTTTTTGGATTTTTCTGAAACTACCTATGGACACTTAAGGGGTAAGGCCACTGTAAATTTTTTGAAAAATCGATTTTTTTTATTGGCTTAAAAAATAGTTTAAACCCTCTAGTTTAAAAATAGTTTAAATCCTTTTAACTTCTTTTTTTAATTTTTTCCAATAAAAAACTATTCGCAAAACTTTAAACGCGTTTTTCTCGAAACATGGTTTTTCAAAATGGCACGCAGCATAACTCGAACAATTTTCATTTTTTTTACTTGAAATTTTAACCAGATGTGAACATCTACATTACCTTGAGAATGTCGATCGGAATTTTCAAGAACTTTATTTATTGATTTTTTATTAACAAAAAACTTGCCGTTTTTTTCGTCAAAAATCAATTTTTTTTTTCAAACGCACGCCAAATCCACAAAAATTGATACTTTTTAAAATCTGATCGACATTCTCTAGCTATAGCCCTCTAGATTAATGGTTTTTTTTTGTTCTAGATTCAAAAGTGCACCAGTGGTGCTGCGTGCCGCGGAGCCCTGGAAGCAAAACATGTCCCGGGAAGATAGCTGTGGAACCGCCATTTTGTTTTTTTTTACTGTAAAAAAAATGTTATAATAAAGTTTAATGTATGCCCGATAACACCATTAAAAGTTCTTTTTCAAATACCTTCAATTTCGGGAGCAAAAAATTAGTGAAAAAACCTTTTTTTTTGGGCCGTTACAGTGGCCTTACCCCTTAAGGAGCTATACCAGTGTGACACTTTTAAAAAATCGTTTTTTTTGGGTTTTTCGACAGTTTATACTTTCAAGAATATCCTGTAAAAATGTCAAGGCCGTATCTCAAATACTCCCCGAATGGCAGCCTTCTGAAGAGCAACCGCTCGTAAGTTTGTAGGATCAAAATCTTCAAACGCGGTTTTCTCGAAATGAGATTTTTCAAATTTGCTGACATTGTAACTCAACGAGCAATTATCCGATTGACTTGAAATTCAAACTGAGTACTCTTGAATATATTTACTCTACAATGACGTAGGATATTTTTGATTGGATGAAAATTTACGACTTGACATTGAAACGACCATTTTATAGACAAGAAAACAGACGTTTTTTTTCATAGCTACGCCATTTTGTTAAATTTTGATATTTTTCGAAAAGCATACGTCATTGTACAGGAAATATCTTCCAGTTTAACGACATTTTTTCCTTTTTCGGTTTCAGCTACTCAATCGGCCGGAATCATGTCAGCAGTGGAGGAACTTTTTTTTGGCGCCTCCGAAGGCAGCGCATAAGTCACTTGAATCTCCATATTTTTCTATGAAAAAATTGGGTAATATAGGTCAAATATAGCCAAATATATTCTTAATTTTTGGAAACCTTTAATTGAGTACTTTTCTTCCAAAAAAATCGCGAAAATCACCCAAATTTGCAGCGTTCACACTGATATAGCCCCTTAACTCAACCATTTACGAGCCCACTCCGTGCGAAAATTTCTGAGGTTGACTCGGTAAGCTCAGACCTCTCTACAAATTTTCTCCTTTTTCCAAGCAAAGCGAAAAGTGAAAAGAAAAAATATCACCTCCTTCACCATCTCATAAATCAAATAGAACATTAAATACATTATTGCTGATTTGGGGAGCGCGGGCGCTCGAGCTTCGAAGTCTTTTGCCACTTTTTCACTTTTTTTCTCCCTCCTCCCCCCGTGTCCGTCTCGCTCGCCCATACAAATGACCCGAATGAGTGACTTTGTCGTCGTTGGCAAACCTCTTTGTTGTTGTCACGGCCGAGGCCTTCGATGTTGTGCTCCTCCTCTTTGTACTTGTCGTAGTTGCGTGAATCCGCGGACGTCGCTCGCGGCTCGAAGCTCGTTCTTTGTCTCTTGAAGCGGGGATGATGCCTCTTTAGTTTCGTATAGTTGAGCCTCGTAGCCGTCGAGTCCCGCGGCGGCGGCGAGCTAAGGCTCACTGACGGTGGACCTTCCCTGCTCTCGGGAACCTCGCAGAGGCCCTTGATCTTTAGCTGATCGGCCGTCTTCAGCAGCGACTGTAATTTTTTTTTTCCCCAACCGGAAACAAACAAAATCTAAAATTAGATCGTGTCGAGTATCGCGTTGAGATAAATGCGAAACATCTTATTACAGCTGTTCGAGATTCAGTTTCAAATTATGTTTCGCGACCCCAGGATTGTTGTTTACGTCGGGAGGAAGAAAAAATGAGCTGCCTAGCGACAGTGCGAAATACGGTGGGAATGACTTTCTTAGAGAAATACTCAATTGGTCACAAAGATATCCAGTGTAGCTGAATGCACGAAGGGCTTGAGGCGGTAGGCTACTGTGAGAATTTCAAAACTCTCGTTCGTCGCCGGACGCAACTCAAACTGAATAGAACGTCCAACATATGGTGCAGGAATCGCAGATTGAAGGTAAACTTATGGCTACGACGATAGAACTGCTAGTCAAACTTTAAGGGGGAATATACCGTTGTAAATGTTTTGCTTGAATTTTTTTTTCTACATCTTCCAGAAAAGAAGAAGAGCAAGAGAATGTTGAATTAGAAGGACTATTGTATGGTCCAGGCATCGCCGATTAAAGGTAAACACGAAATTTCTATGATTTTACAGTACTTAAAACTTTGAACGCGTTTTTCTCGAAACTATGTTTTTAGACACGTATGCGTAGCGCCTCGAGTTTTCAATCGATTGACTTGAAATTTTAACTGCAGCTTCTTGACAACCATTTCTAGTCCAGTACGTAGGATTTTTTCGATAAATTGAAATTTAAAAGTTTTATGATCGATATTCGACCGATTTTTTTTTCTTCATATTAACGCCATTTTTTTTAATCAATATTTTGAAAAACCTCCACATACTCAACTATCTTTTTATCTCTACTTTCAAAATATTTGTCGTTTTTTGTTCTAGCTTGAAAATTATGACCTGTGCGAACACGCCCGTAGAGGACTATGAAAAAAAGGAGTTTTCTTTCATCGACTACTGCGCCGCCATTTTGTATCAAAATAATGTAAATCTTTTCTTAAATACTGTTTGGTGTTCTTAAATAAATTGTCAAAAATGACCCTTGATTATGCCTTCACAAACGTATGTTCCCCCTTAAACGCGTTTTTCCTGAAACAGGTTTTCAAAACGGTGTAGACGATTTCTCTCCATCCAATGAACGGATTGACTTGGAATTTGATACCCTTGTTCATTGTAATTGTGATTTAGCCCTGACCGACGTTTTCTGCGGAACATTTTTTTTTCATTAGTTATTAACAATGTCATTTTTCCGCGAAAAGTCGGAAAAAAACGAAATTTTTTCGTTGATGATTGAAGCACGATAACAAAAAAGGCTCGCTCGGGTCTTAGCCTATATTATCTATTTTTAAAAAACTCGTTTTTTTGCAGTATTGCGATATTTGTGGCCCGTAATTCTGGCCATACAGTCGTCATATTTGACCTGAAATAAGGCTTATCTCAAGAGTGGTGAAAATCGAAATTCAATCCTTAAGGGGGTCAAACCGGGGTTTTAAAATGTATATGAGACAGCACATTTTTTGGTCAGATTTGCTTGAAACTTGGTATTGCTTGGAACACTCCATTATAAATAATTAAAAATGTATTTCAGCAATTTATAAAATGTAACCTTTAAGGGGGTTGAATGAGAGTGTTAAGGTTTGTATGAAAAAACCTACTTTTTGACCAGATTTACTTGAAACTGACCAAATTTATTTGATATATAACACTATACCATATTTTCCTCGCTGGTCGTTGCGTGGAGACAGTCAAGTAGTACCTTTTACTCCTTAATTGTGTATGCCACACATATGTGAGCATAAAAAAAACATCCAAACAAACCGGAACTTAAAATCCCCTGTTTCACCCCCTTAAGGGTCGAATTTAGATTTTTACCGTTCTTAAAAAAGTCTTATTTTGGGTCACATATGAAGGCTGCGTGGTCAGAATTAGGGGCCACAGGTATCGTAATATCCGCCGTTTTTTTTTCTTTCGGATCAACCGGGAGGCCAATATCAAATACACCTTTGAGCCCCTAAAGTTCAAAAGTTCTTCACGTGATTGTTTATAACTTCTTTAATGATGAATATTTTTTAACGAAATTTGGTACACAGCTTTGTGAATGTACACACAAATAAATGTCCAAACGATTTTTTAATTATCTTGCTTATACCTTCAAAGTCAGTTTGTTTAATAACCCTAATTTTCGGGTCGTCATAGTAGCCTAGCCTCTTAAACTTGGTTCATTACTCTGCAAGGCATGAGCAATAACAGTAATAATAAACAATTGGATTAGTATAATTACTGAGTAAGTTATGATTTGTTTAATAGAGTAATATTAATTCGTCTACTGACACGTATTCGTATATTTATAATTATAGTCTGGTATTGTTATAATATAAGTGACACGTCAATGGGAAAAAAAATCATCACGTATCTTAAAAGTTACTGCGAATTAAAGAGTTCGAAAAATGATGAGATTGCATCGTTGAAGCGCAATAAAAAATAATATTCCTAAATTGCTTCAACTTTTTAACAGATTTCACTTGCAAAAATTCCTCAACCATTTATGAAGAAACTCATTTAGAGATGAACAATACAAATTTTCCAAAAAGATTCTGCATAATAATAAAAATAAGGAAATGCGAACATAAAAGGGAACATTCGTGGCATTTCAACCATGCAAACTTTAACACCATAAAGAATGTTATGAATAGTAAAAATAATAACATAAAACATACAGATATATGTGTATATATAAATGTATTTTTATAATACTATTTTTATTGCTTCAAACATGCAATTATAAAATAGGCATTTATTATATATATATATATATTTTTTTTTTTCTTTTAACGCATCAAACTCGTAGCAACTGGCCAAATAATATGTGATTACTTATTCATTTTGTATCAATATGTCAACATGGATTATAATTGTCACCCTCTACGTATAATAATCTTTTTTTTTTCAAAACGGTGATTTGGCTGTATACGTAGTCGCGCAGACTCAACACTATCTTATGCACTCGCAACGTGGCCTGCCTCGACTCATTCAACTCGGAGCTTCTACACTCAGCAAAAAGATTTATTATGTTCTAATAAATTGGCACATTAGGACATGATTTATTGGAAATTAATAAATGTTTACTCGTATGGAGACAGTTTTTACGTGATTCCAACTACAGCATTTATTCGGCGTCACGAAATATGGTTTTTCACGTGCCGATTTTTCACATAAATTAAGAGCCATATTTAAAATAGAAAATGAGAATAAATATTTCCTCAAATCAAAAAAATACTACTTTTCAATCATGAAAACCTCTTATTTCGCGACTATGATACTAATGCGCGCATGCGCACTTTGCCCTTCAATGCGACGGGCCCGACAGCAGGCCGCTCGTCAGATGTAGCTCACGCATACGCTTACCATGTAGCTTCTTCCTATGCCAATGCTTTTCGCACAAGTGTCTGTGTTGCGTTTCGGAAGTGAGAAACTCGAAAGTGAAGAATGATTTAAGTGTAAGTAAGAATATAAAGTGAAAAAAAAATGTTCAAGTGAGAAAATAATGACGGACGAAATGACAATTCCTCGAAAAAAACCAGCTGGGGGATTATGAAGAATCCTATTAGATGTTAAGAAAAACTCTATTGGTCGGATATAAAACACCTATTTCTTCTAACTTATATATCCTATTCGATGTTAAGAAAAATTCTTAGTAAAGCTCAAACAAACTTAAATTTAAAAAATGTTCGCTGTTAATATAAACGTAGTAGGCCGACATGCGAATAAGAAAACTTATTCGCCGGGAGACAAACTTCTTTGTCCTTAATAAATCTTTTTTCTGAGTGTATACCTTTCAGAATCAACACAATCTTTTTCATTAACCTTCGCAAACAAATCTTTCAAAGAACGTACAATTAATGTCCCTCGTGCACAATATTCTCTACCAGCCTTCGCAAAAAACCTTCCAAATAAAAAACGTAAAGTTCACGACCCCACAGCATTTTCAACTGATGACATTTAAGTTTGCATAGTTGGAATGCGACGATATTTTGTTTTGATTTTTCCTTTCTTCATCTTGATCACTATCCAAAGCCTTGTTTCGCGAACCGAGGTCCCAACTTTCTAAAAAGAATACGTAAAAACGTTTCAGCAATTTTCACAGCCTAAGCCACCAAAAAACCTAGAGTTATCAAAAAGAATTAATTTTCATTGCATTTCAACAATGCAAACTTCAACGTCAATTCGAACTTCATTTTTCACAATATCGAGACGAGCGATCCGACGTTGCGTCCTCGATTTGTTTCCAGCTTCGACGCGAGACCAATAAAAAAAAGAGATAAACAAAGTAGTGCGGGTGCCTTTGATACGCAGCGTCTGTGAGCGTCGATGTATTGAACATTTTCGCGTTTCCTACGTGCGAGCGAGGACTCTGTTAATCTCACTTTGTCGTTTCGTCCGTATGTCTGCTGTCGATTAGAAACGAAGGAGAGATTGGCCGACCGGTGCAAATTTCGTTGCCAAATTTCTCATCTCGCCGCGACGTCGCGCGCTCGCCCCCTCCCAGGTGGCGACCGGTCGTTCGATCAAACGCGGCTATGAAGGGGTGGAATAGGGTTTTTAAAAAAGGGGGGTGGGGGGAAGAAAAATAGAGAGTGAGAGCCGATGCCGACGACAGCGGAATCATGGCCGAATGCCGGGAAACGGGATCGCGGGGGTTTGTACCGCAGTCGTCGCCGCCGTCGTCGACGTCGTCAGGCGTCGATGCAACCCAAACAGGGTTCGCGATCGCTGTATGTATACACGAGGGATATTTCGGAGTCGGGATATCGGCGTAATGTTGGCTATCAACCCAGCTGGCTGTTTCGAGGACTGTCCTCGTAATTACTTCCAACGTATCGTTGGCTTTGGGGACAGTTCGGGTCCTTGAAATAACCTTTTTTTTGTGAATGTGCTTATATTCATCGACAGGGGATTTTGGAAACATGGGGATTTATATAATGTTGAGTATGGGGACAAGCGGCTACTACGAGGATGGTACTCAACGCAGCTGGCTGTTTTGAGGACGGTCCTCGAAATTACCTCCAACGTATCATTGACTTTGGGGACAGTTCGGGTACTCGAAATAACGTTTTGTGAATGTGCTTACATTCATCGACAGGGGATTTTGGAGACATTGGGGTTTACATAATGTTGAGTATGGGGACAAGCGGCTACTACGAGGATCCTCAACCTAGCTGGCTGTTTTGAGGACGGTCCTCGAAATTACAACCGACGTATCGTTTATTTTGGGGACAGTTCGGGTCCTTGAAATAACATTTTTCTTGAATGTGTTTGTATTCATCGAGAGGGGATTTTGGAGACCTTGGGACTCATGTAATGTTGAGTATGGGGACATGTGGTTACTACGAGGACGGTACTCAAAATAGGATGGTTTAGATCCTTTTTGCATATATATATATTTGTATGGATGTATAAGTATAGGGGGGAGGTTATAGGTGCAGATCAGACTCGTCCTGCGGGGAGCGAAAGAGGAATCCCGTCGACCACCAGCCAGAATCTCCAAGCTCACCAATCAATACTTAGGGTTCAAGGGCATCGCCCGCACGACCAATTATTCCCGGACTAATTGCCGCGCGAAAGGGAAGCGAAAAATTCGCCGAGTACGAGCATTTTTTTTTCGTATTTCGCGTACGTGAGAACAAGAGAGAGAGAGAGAGATAGGGAGAGAGAGAGAGCGAGTGATGAGCAAACACTCGCATTACTTCCGCCATTCTCGTACATCAATGTACCATCTTCTTTTCTTTTTTCTTCCTATTCACGGCATCCTCATTCGCGAGAATGTACCTCCGTCGACGTTAACGAGGTTTGCGTGAAAAAAAAACGCAGAATCAGCGAAATTTGTTGAATAAAGCATTCGGTGAATTTGGAGAATCGATGATAAGGATTAATGGCATTATCGGGGCTGAAATATGATTTATTTGGTACGTCGCGCGAAGGGGAACATTTTTTTTGTAATGATACGAAAAAGACGTTAGGAGGAAAGAAGGAACGCCCCGAAAAAATAGTAAATTATAGCCTGTGAAATTATAAAAATGGGGCCGTCCATATATTACGTCATCGATTTTTGCTGATTTTCGACCCCCCCCCCCCCCCCCCCCGACAATCATCCTATCGTCATTTCCTAATGACCCCCCTCTCTCACAAAACTAACGTCATTACCAGTTTGGCAAAATTAAAACATTTGCGGATTTGAGAAAAATTGGGTAACATTAAAACATTTTGTTATAGAATCATCTTTTATTATTTTGTACTTTGGCAATGGTTATTAATATAATAATATTATTCTTCCCTATTGTTTAGTTTTCTTTGGATAGCTCCCACATTTTGTTATAGAATCATCTTTTATTATTTTGTATTTTGGCAATTTTCATTAATATAATAATATTATTCTTCTCTATTCTTTAGTTTTCTTTGGATAGCTCCCACGGAGTTTTCACCCATTCTTGCAAATCCTGCATCACGGGTAATATCTCCGTACCCTCCCCATATTCATTTTGACTCGATCGAACTATTTTCATAGGTACGCTGTTATTTGAAGTTCTCGAATATAATGTAGACAAACCTTATGTAATAAATAAATAAATAATGAGTTCAATAATTAATACCACTAGGTACTTGCAAAATATTTTTCATCACTCATGCGGGGAAACCACTCTAGTTGTACAATATACTATTGTACATTTGAATTAACTGGTATCACAAGAATGATGTCAATTTCGAAACGCCCCCCCCTCCCTCATCCATCATTTACCGTCATCCGCAGACGAACCTCCCCCCCCCCCCAAATTTAGAATGACGTAATATATGGACGGCCTCAATCGAAATAAAATTAAATGGCATAAGCGAGATGTAAAATAATGAAAATTGTAGGAACTATAAAAAATTAAAGAACATACAAATTATGTGTGATCATAGAAATTTAAATGAAATTAAATGACAAAAAATGGTAAAATGATGAAAATTATGGAAAAATTATCGAAATGAGGTAAAATGATAGAAAGTTAAAAAATTTGAGTTACAGAGAAGTTACAGAGTCCGAAAAGATTGCTTCGGGACGTTTGTCGCAATTGTCACTAGAGAATGCTGAGCAAAATGGATGGAAAAACGTGGCAAAGATTACTTCGGGTACTAGGGCTAAAGAAATCCAAAGTCGACACCTTTAAAGGGGGTGATTCCTGATGCGGGGAAAAGATTTGCTGATTTTTATATGTCGTTTTAAAATAAAAGATTTCTTCGCCATTTTTGAGACTCACGGTATACTTTATGACGACTTTTGCATGTTGGGTGGCATTTTTTTAATTAATCTTTGAAAATGGAGGCGGTATGGCACGGTCTTCGAAACTACATTTTCTAAACTGACGTGACGTACAGCTAAAAAACTAATCGATCGATTCTCATAAAATTCGGTTTAAATACTTCTAACATTATTGTCTAAAAAATTATCCTAAATGTTAACAGAAAAAAATTTAAGTATTTTTTATTGCAAAATGTAGCCATTTTTCGGAAAATTCAATCTTTTTGTTTCGAAGCGTACCATTCCATCGATTTCAGACACGACTCACTTTTTCTTGGTTCATATTCTGCGTACGAGTGATAACGAAAGAAAAATCTTTGTTTTTTTTTTTTTAGATCAACGGACACCACTAGTGTGACTGCCCCAAAAAGATGATTTTCGGGAATGTATTGAAAGAAAAGTATTGCATCGATTGTTTTGAAATTTCCAGGATATATTTATGTATAAATTATGTATATATAGTAATTTTTTTGTATGCAAATATTCCATTTTCAGCAACTACTGCGCCGTCTGAAAAATGAAATCGAAAAATAAAAAAGTCCATTAAACTAGAAGGTACTGCCTTACTAGAAGGTACTGTCATGTACAATGACGAAGAATTATGAAGAAAAAAAATTAAAATCCAACAAAAAAGGCGGAGTTTTGAAAAAAGTTTCAAACTACGCTTAAAAATCTGATGGTTTTTTGCATGGAAAAATGGCATTTTTGCATTTTTGCATTTGAAAATTGGCATTTTTGCAGAACTGCAGCAAATGCGAAAAATATCGTTTTGAGAAAAACGCTTTGAAAGATAAAAATATCCTATAGCCCGCTAAAGAGCAGCTGATCTTTAGAAAGCTGTAGTTCAAAAACTATTTGAGATTCGCACTTGAAATTTTAGTATGTTATCCTTGAAAGTATAGGCTATCAAAAAATGCAAAGAAAAAAATCGATTTTTTCAAAATGTCACACTAGTGGTGCCCCGCGTGACGCTACGTGTCACGCCGTCTGAGAACATTCGCCACGACCCGTTTAGAAGACCATGCCATGCCTCCGCCATTTTTGAAGATTAATAAAAAAATATATACCATCCAACATGCAAAAGTAGTAATAAAACGTACCCTAAGTCTCAAAAATGGTGAAGAAATCTTGTCTTTAAAAAAAAATCATGAAAATCAGCAATTTTTTCGTCGCCTAAAGTTATTTTCCCCTCTTAACGTCGTTCGGGTTCGTTTGGGTTGGAAAACGCGGCGTAATCGTTGTCTTGTTCCGTCTCATTCATAGACCGCAATTAGATCAATCCTAGAACAAATAATTGTTCCAAGAAATTTGAAAATTGAAATGATATTGAAAATAAATAGCGGTCATTCCGAATGCTCCAACGAGACTTGCTCTGAGCCAAGATAGTAACGCCGTAAAATTCGGGAGCACTGATTTATTAACCGTGGCAAATTGTGACGCGAGAACGACCGCCCGAAAACGCAACAAAATCCATGAAATACCTCCGAGAATAAATCAATTTGCAAATTTATAGTCCATCGTGAAATTCCCACAACAATCTTGCTGCGTTTAAACACATTTTACAGCTTTCATTCCGCGGTCAAATTTTCATCGCACTCAATCAATGTCAAAACTTCTCCTGTCTCGGCGATTTGCAAATTGTGGCGCATGGAATGATTTCGTGCCCGTGCAAAATTATACTTTATCGTATAACGATTTTTTGCACGTTGAGATAGTCGGGTTCGAACATTTTCGCGGAGAAACTTTCTCTTTCAAATATAGCACGTATTGGACGGCGGAAAAAAAATTACTTGGAGCAACGGGAATTGTTCCTTCACAGGTGGCCAACGGATTATTAACACGAAATATAAGAATATTTTATTATTCCGAATATTCGTTGCTTCGATCAAATAAATAAGTTATAAAAAATATCCTGATATTCCATTGTTTTCGATAAATAATTCGTAGAAATTGTTAGTTTGGCTGTACACACTGGGTCTGTGAGACCCAGCCAACTTTCGAATGATGTAGTTTCCTTGAGGTTGTTATGGGGTTAAGTCAACATGTTACCACCGAGCTGAAATTTTGTGTCGACCTTTATAACCTCTTTGCTGATCACCCTGTGCAGTTTAAATACGATCCGCAGTACTGTTTTTTAGAAAACAAATCGACAACTCGACGTATTTCGTGGGCTAATTACATTACGCTTATGGAAAACTCCCGATCATTTTTCAGTACATTATTAATATCTGCTGAGTGAATGTTACTACGGAGCTGAAAAAAATCGGTACAGTTCGACTAATTATCGGACTAACCCTTGGTACCGTGAAAATGAGAATTCACAGTACCGTTATAAAATTATTAATGTTTTTGATAGCTAATTTGTGCGAAAATCAAGCACACAAAATATTATAATGTGCAATCATGGCAACGTCGTAGACAGTACAAATGCTACCTATCTTATCGGTACACTGAGAAAAAAAAACCATTTCAATCAAAAAATATATTGCTTGATCCAAGTAAATGTGCTGCTGCGGAGTGCCACCGATATATGAGATTGTTCCAATACTATAAAGTATTAGAAAATGTGATTGATTTAAATAACATATTATTTTATTTAAAAAGGCTCTTCTCCTCTCTGCATATCTGCTTATCCTTTGAATAAAATTATATTCTATTGAAATCATTCTATATACAATTCGTGGATGTATGGATGAAATAAATAAGCGGTTGCTACAAGATTTTTTATTTCGTACAAAAATATAATCAATAGAATTATTGTTTCTTTACTGCATCGAAACGAATATGCCATGAGCCGTAAGTTTTTCAATTTGTTTTAAATTTTAAATAAAAAGTGAGCATTAGAATGATCATCCACGATAATAGTGGTGAGAATATCAGATATCCAATGGAATATCAATGGAGAGAATATCAGATATTCAGCTGATAAGAACAGATACTACACTTTGATCTTAGCCACAGGCCAAGAAGCGATACTCTTTAGAGTTTCTCCGGCGTTTAAGTAGATTTTCGGTTCGCGCTACGCTTACGAGAAACGAGCGCGCGTGCGGCTTCTAGCGGTTACTCCGAGAACTACGGGTTTCCTCATACCTATAATTTCCGTGGCGTTCGGCCATGATATGGTTGAATTTTTCAACCAAATGCGCAAGAAACAAACTTTATTTCCGCGTAATTTTTTAACCAATTCAGACATTTGCTTAATATTTTTCAATTAAAATAAAATATTAATATTTTAACGAATAATGTACTTGGAAATCAATATCGGGTATATTGAAAAAAATAAAATAACATATTTACTCAATAGAAATTTTATCTGAATCAAACGAGCGAAATTCAATTTTTCTTGTGTACTCGAATCAACAATATTCATGTTATGAATTGAAGCGCTTTTTTATTCGTTGCAGAAAATGCATTCAAAACTATATAATTTGTTCGCGATAATTTTTTTAGATAGTTTCAATAATATATTGTACTCGGCTAACAATATATCTTTTGAATGAAAGATAACTTTTAATTTTATCATGTTATTAAAGTCAATATCGTTTTGTTTGGACTAATAAATCCGATTATTCACACCGACAATTTTACAATTGAATCAACGAAATTTCATTCAATAACACCAATGATATTGGATCAATTATTTATTTTTCAGTGTATTCGGTAATTATGCCCGGGAACCTCAAACTACTTGTTCAGGATAATTAACAATGAATGTTATTGGTACGTATTCTCTTAATTGGTAACAATTACGTAATATTAAATGGATAACTATATTCAGAAATTATACATTTCTGGACATTTCTAGGCAAAGAAAATAATGCGGATTTTTTTTTCATCTATAATTTTTTTTAGAATATCGGAAAACCATAACGTTTTTGATTTCTTCGAGATTATAGACAGCTTTAGTGCACACTTTTTCTTTCCAGCGGATTTTTTTTTACTCGGACCGATATTAATTTTTGACAGCTCCTTGAGCCGATATTGAGGTTACGAGCGGGGCGCATGTGTCTCTAGCTTCGCAACACTGCTGCCAATCTGAGCATTATGATATACCACGATTCACGACGTTGCCAATTCGTTTCGCGTTAATTGAACGACAAAAAGTTATAGAAAATAATTATACAAAGTAATGAAAACACTTAATATAATCACCGAATGTTCAAAAATGCATATTTTTACAAATATATGTAGAAAAATAATTCGAAAACGCACATTTAATATGACGATTATTTGAAAGCTAACAGTTGGTAACAGTCAATCGGTTCCTTGCATAAGCATAGGTGCTCCCCTCGGACTTCACCCCCGACGGTTAAACCCCATAACAACCTCAAAATTACGTCCATTCAGATGATTGTTTTGAAGGAAGAGCAAACTGTTAGGGAGCTACTGTGAAGAGAATATCTGTGATGAAAATGTTTTGCGAAAGAGGAAAAATGCGAGCTTTGCACTTTTTAACGGCGGGGTAAAGTTAATTCGGCGAAAAAAAGGCATGTTTTTAAGATTTTTTTTTGGCTCAACGAATAGTGTTCGTTTATTGAAAAATTTACATATAATAAAGTAACATTTGAACAACATTCTCCTAAATTTGCATTGCAAAATATTCAAAATTGAGCGAGTGAAAATTAAACCCCGGAGGCACCTCGAAAAAAAGTTGATTTGCGGTGTGCACCATAACTCGCAACAGTATCATTTGAAACAAAAAAATCAAAATGCATTTGTTAAAGGAGATGTTTCTCGAAGTAATGACGGGGGATTTTTTTTTTTTTGGATTTTCCGGTTTTTCGTAGCACTTGGGAGCCAAAAACCCGATTTTCGCTAAAAAATCGGCTAATTTGTTGTTGAAAAATTAGTAATTATTTTAAAAAAAACAAAAAAGCTCTCGACAATACCCGGTGAATTATGTGAAGAAGTACTGTGCAAAATTTCAAAGCGATTGGTCCAGTAGATTTTGAGTTATCGTGCACACGGACTTCAAATATGACAAGTCTCAGAAAAACGGTTTGAAAAACGCAGAAGAGAAGAGAACGGCATGGAGCAATAGACGCTCAAATACTCATAACTTCGTCAATTTTACTCCGATCGACTTGAAATTTTAACACAATATTCTTGATATATTATGCATTCATTTAAACAATTTAAAAAAAATGAAAAAAAAAAAATTTAATACTTTACCCCGCCCTTAAGCGGATCTGTGAGACACAAAAACACGAGAGCACCACTGACCTAGACAATGACGCAGCGATATGTCTATTCCGCTCGCACACGCATCAACCCCGAATTTTCGAATCGTTTTTGTGGCGCTATTTTCAAATATACGGGGTTGGACGTCAGATAACTTTATACAAATTGTATTATTCCAAACAACTTTTGTTGAAACCTTTTTTGATCGAGCTATTAATTATCGAGATACGGCGATTTTTTAGTTTTTAACCCCTATTTCTTAGGGTTGGGGCAAAGTTGAAGGGCAACATTTGATTGGGGTTACTTTCAGTATGCAACCATCTACCTTCAGTCAAAAATTCATATTGTACGCTAAATGCTGGGTTTTTGTCTTTTTTACCGGACTCCACTGTTCTCTGGGGTGCGCTGCAACGAAAGAATGACAAGACTTTCCCAGTGCCTATGAGTACCGCATTGCTAAAAAAAATCGTACCAACGGAAAAACAAAGTGAGAAAGGAACGACTCAACCGCTCACTCGCAACAGGTGAAAATCCGTGCGCAGAGCGAGATAGAGATAGAGAAAGAAAGGCGATAGATGCGTCGTGGTCTCTCCTTCCCCCGCTTTTTTCCTCTCTTCAAGAAACTCGGACGCTCTTTCCGGGTTAGGAAACGCCCGAAAGAAAGAACCCAATAACCCGTATGTATCCTCTCTCTCTCTCTCTCCCTCTCTCTCTCTCTCTCTCTCTCTCTCTCTCTCTCTCTCTCTCTCTCACCCCTCTTTTTCTACCTCCAAATAGCATGGTACTGAACTATGCATCGCTGGAATGCAACGAATTTCTGTTTTCTTTCGCCCAATTCTTCTTGTCACATTTAGGCTACAAAAATCACTGAAACATTTTAAAACATTATTACGGTTGCAGAACCCAAACTTAGGAACAAGTGGCTTGAACCGTAATCAAAATGAACAAATAAACAAAGTTGAGAATTTTCGTTGCATTCCAACGATGTAAATTTTAAGGAGGTTGGAGCGATCCACTTGAGTCAAATGACGATTTATGATTATTTTTTTTTCAATGAACTTAAAATAAATGCATACGAGGTATAGATTAATTCTGTAGACGCTATTTTTTCATTAAGTATATCATTAAAGAGCACAATTATGCATTTTTATATTTTTATTACGTGAATAAGAGGAACTTTCGTGCTACTACCAACTTGAAAGAGTATAACATTATCGATGATTATTATGAAAGAACTGTGTCAGTGAATGTTTCATACAACTCAGAATGAAATTTTGAGTAATTTATCATTATGCTTGTTTATATTTACGTCACGAGATTTTTTTATTGTTATGTTGAATAAGTTCTCGGTGTTTTTTTCGTGAAAATTAATGCTTTGTTAAAAAAAATCATTCTTTATCTTTCAAACGTTTCGGAACTATTGTGTGATCAATTCCTAATGGTTCTGCAAGTTCAGCTAGCGTCTGACACGAGTCTTCATGAAGTAATGCCTCCAATTCAACACTTCAAAATCATTATTTTTGAAGCGTCTAAACCAATTTCTGTATGTTTTTTCCGACAGAGCATGGTCGCCGTAAGTCTCAACAAGAATTCGGCGTGCTTAAGCCGCAGATGTAAAAAAATAAAGTAGCGCAGTAAAATTCCCCGCAAATAAGCTTTTTGGCACGAAATTTAACATATTTAACACTAAGAAAAAGAAAAGTTCTTTACGCTTCAGCGAAATGACATACACTGAATTTCAAGCTTCCTTATAGTACTTCTTTATAGATGCGTTACCATCTTAAGGCAGGATTCTACTTTGAAACTTTGAAAAAAAAATTTTTTTTTTTTTTTACATTTTTCGAAAGTAAATATGTTCAAGAATGTTCGGTCAAAATTTTATAAAGTTCCAAGCAGTCTAACTATCCTTTTTCGCCTTTCGAACGCACCTACCTGAGCGCGCTATTGTGACCCGCCCGGCGCGCGGCCCGGACTCACCAAAACTTTAAGGAGTAAGGCCACTGTAAATTTTTTGAAAAATCGATTTTTTTTTATTGGCTTAAAAAATAATTTAAACCCTCTAGTTTAAAAATAGTTTAAATCCTTTTAACTTCTTTTTTTAATTTTTTCCAAAAAAAAACTATTCACAAAACTTTAAACGCGTTTTTCTCGAAACATGGTTTTTCAAAATGGCACGCAGCATAACTCGAACAATTTTCATTTTTTTTACTTGAAATTTTAACCAGATGTGAACATTTACATTATCTTGAGAATGTCGATCGGAATTTTCAAGAACTTTATTTATTGATTTTTTATTAACAAAAAACTTGCCGTTTTTTTCGTCAAAAATCAATTTTTTTTTCAAACGCACGCCAAATCCACAAAAATTGATACTTTTTAAAATCCGATCGACATTCTCTAGCTATAGCCCTCTAGATTAATGGTTTTTTTTTTGTTCTAGATTCAAAAGTGCACCAGTGGTGCTGCGTGCCGCGGAGCCCTGGAAGCAAAACATGTCCCGGGAAGATAGCTGTGGAACCGCCATTTTGTTTTTTTTTACTGTAAAAAAAATTTATAATAAAGTTTAATGTATGCCCGATAACACCATTAAAAGTTTTTTTTCAAATACCTTCAATTTCGGGAGCAAAAAATCAGTGAAAAAACCTTTTTTTTTTGGGCCGTTACAGTGGCCTTACTCCTTAAACGCGTTTTTCTCGAAACGACATTTTCAAGTACCGTGGTCGTGATAACTCAAAAAGTACTGAACCGATCCTTATGAAATTTGGAACACATATTCTATATGTGTGTACCAACCGACCTAACTACAATCAACTTAAAATTTTGATTAGAACTATTTTTTTATTGCAAAAAAAGACCCCAAAAAACGCATTTTTTTTCGTATTTTAGCCGCCATTTTGTTAATTTTGCACGTATATAAAATATTCTAGTTAGGTCGGTTCCTGAAGACATACTGAACATGAAACTATTTGATTTTTTTGTTTCAGACCATCCGTCGGGAAGATTTCACGACCACGGCAACGGTACCTGCTTTTCGAGGCGTTGGCTTTAAACATATTTTACGTGTACAAAAAATGAATAAAATACATTTAAAAATTTTTTTTTGTGTACTTAAAGAGTGTATTTATTGAACAGTTTAAACCCCATATCGACATCTTTAATAGTATTCTCAGAAAAAATTCACGAAAATAGCGTTTTTTTCATGGTTTCAAAGTAGAATCCTGCCTTAAACTATTTTTAACACGCACGCAGTTCTGGTAACGCCATCTGTTGGAAAACAACGAGAACTTATCCACCGTCCTAAAATTATTACCATTAATTAATATATCAAGTGTTGCCGAAATACGGCAACTTCGTGGACATTGATATTGGCAGCAATGCTCTTCTATGGCCAGCCAAGATTCGTAATCTTTCACAAAACCTTGATGGTTCAATATTGAATATATATGTTTTACCATGGGCAAGATAGTTTTTTACAATTTTGGACTATTTTTTATCATACCTTTTTCCTCTAGAATCAATATTTACGGTCGTACGCCAACGGTAAAAGAAAAGAGCGAATGGTTCGCGAAATAATATTTTCATGCTTCTCGTTTTTTTTTACCGTTGGCGGTAAAACGTTGGACTTTAAACGTTGATTCTAGGGAAAAAAAAGTAGGAACAAAAATTGTCCAAAATTTCATTCTCCACGAGTTTGTTCATGTTCGGTTATGCCCTAAAGTTAAAAATAAACGTGATAATGCGATAGCCGATTTTTCACGTTCAATTCGAAAAATATCGATTATAGAGAAAAAAAACTGTAATGACCAAAGTTGTAAAGCCCTCCATTTCCTACAAGTTTAGTTAAAACCATTTTTCCGTAAAAATTGTAAATCGCCGAGCTATTCAACAAAAACAATTTCCCATTAAATTTCAGACGCCGATATTAACTGAACGTAAGCCCAGCCCGGAATGAAACTTACACATGTTGTTTTACACTAATAAAAAACGATTCAGTGTAAATTTCAGCAGGATCGACCTAGTCGTTGGGGTTAAAAAATTTTTAAAAGAAAGATTTTTCGTTTTTTTTAGTGTTGTAGTATTTGGAAAATGTTGAATTTTTTTTCACAATATTTCATAGACAAACGCATCTTTTTTTGTAGCAGACATTTTTTCGTACAACGAGAAGATCACTTGAAAGTGTATAACGTGTAAAATCTTGTCTCCGAGTTAGCCGAGTTAGCGAGCCGATGAAAATCTGACAAAAATGCCACGTACTCAAAATATATGATACAAAAACATCACCAACTTTGAAAAAGATCGAAGGTCAGGCTTTTGGGCCGTTCGAAAACAGTAGACCTCATATATATTCCAATCTTGGATTGTGGCTAACGCTCCACTCCCTTAAAACCATCCAAACATCATCCCAACGAACGAAGCAAGGAAAACTGAGAGTCCCCTGCCCCCTTTACTGCCACGGTCAAGATAAGCGCAAGGGCGGTTCGCTAAGCACGCGATGCCTTTTCCTCGCTATATGCACGAGACCACGAGACCTCGCGAGACGTCACAGCACACGCCGGTAGTAGTAGTAGAGCAGTAAAAGTCGTTCGTTGAGAAAACGGACGAGCCGTATTCTCCCGGTAAAGAGAGACAAGAAAGAAGAGTAAAAAAAGAAGAATAAAAAGAAAATGAAAAAAGATAGAAAAGCAAAAGGAAAGTGAGAGCTAACGGGAAAAGGACGAACCGAGGAAGTAAATGGTCGGGGCGGAAGGGAAGGGTGGGGAGGGGGGGTTAAAGCGAAGAGGAAGGACAAGCTACGAAGATGGCACAGTCAAAGAATTCTAGGTGGCTGTGTGTGTGCATACACACAGTTACACCCGTCTCTCTCACTCTCTGCCTGCCTCTTTCTCTCTCTCTCTATCTATCTCTCTCACTCTCTCTTTGCCCTCTTTCTCGTACTCTCGACTATTACGAATACGGCGTCATAACGGAATTGATAATGTAACAGGGGGAAAGAGAGAGAGTGAAGAGAAAACAATCTTCTCGCTCTTTCTCACTTCCTTTTTTCCCTCGTCCTTGCCCCTCGCCCCTGCCCTGCACCCCTCGTAGTCGTACACCGAGACACGGGATGTGTAAACCTTCTTACTGAATGAACCACCGTCGACGACGACGACGACGGAGACGGCGAGGATGGCGACGACCCCTTTTGCAACCACGTGGCTTGCTCGGCCACGCAGCAGGGGAATGCGCGCAGCGAAAGGCTCGGAACAAGCCGGCCTGTGGGGGACCATTTTTTGAATTCGTCTATTGGAGTGGCGTTTGATAAGCATTCGTAGTCGAGCATTTGTTCGAACATTTCTTCGATATTGGTCGATTTATTTTTTACACAAATATTTGTTTCCGTCGTGCAGATTGCACACAGAAAAAAGATTTATTGTGCTCTAATAAATTGGCACATTAGAACATGATTTATTAGGAATTAATAAATGTTTACTCGTATGGAGACAGCTTTTGTGTGATTCTAACTACAGCATTTATTCGGCGTCACTAAATATGTTTTTTTACGTGCCCATTTTTCACATCAATTAAAAGCCATATTTAAAATAGATAATGAGAATAAACATTTCTTTAAATCAAATAAATACTACTTTTCAAGCATGAAAACCTCTTATTTCGCGACCATGATACTAATGCGCGCATGCGCACTTTGCCCTTCAACGCGACGGGCCCGACAGCAGGCCGCTCGTCAGAAGTAGCTCACGCATGCGCTTATTATGTAGCTTCTTCCTATGCCAATGCTTTTGGCACAAGTGTCAGTGTTGCGTTTCGGAAGTGAAGAACTCGAAAGTGAAGAATGATTTAAGTGTAAGTAAGAATATAAAGTGAAAAAAAAAAAAAAACGTTCAAGTGAGAATATCATGACGGACGAAATGACACAAATCCTCGAAAAAAAACCAGCTGGGGGATTATGAAGAATCCTATTAGATGTTAAGAAAAACTCTTAGTAAATCTTAAACATAAACTCAAATAAATAAATAAATTCGCTGTTAATAAAATCGTAGCAGGCTGACATACGAATAAGAAAACTTATTCGCCGGGAGACAAACTTCTTTGTCTCCTAATCGTTAATAAATCTTTTATCTTCGTGTGTGCGGGAAGAGAAAAGAGAATTTAGAGCGTATAAGGCAATGTGAGAAATTCTGGAAAAGGATCAGCAGCGATGTGAGAATCATTTTCACATTTTCAGGAAAGAAGCAGATAGGATTGAATGAGCTGCTAAATGGAGAAATTAGGCCCGTGTATGTGAAAACGTGAGAATGTTCGAGGAAAAGATTCGGACTGGAGAAAACAAGAAGTAACAAGAGTATAGGATGATAATTTATAATGAAAATTTATAACAGGGAAAAAGAGATTAACGTGAACCAAAGACAAGATTAGAGAGGGTGTCTCAAAATGACCTGACATTTTGAATTGCGCGCCATTTTGTTTGTGGCGAACATAGGCTAGTAACCTTTGAAAATTGACATCAGGAAGTATTGAGGTTCAGTCATGGAGAATTACACGTTCGAGCAACGCGTAGAAATTGTTGCTCGCTGCATTGTTGCTGCATGGTCATTGCAGACGAAGTTTCATGGTCGTGTTGTCTCGCGCCGCGGCGATGTGAATTGGCCACCAAGATCGCGCGAATTGACGCCGTTGAACTTCTTTGTCCGGGGTTTTTCGAAAGGAAAAGTGTACGCCAATGATCCACTGAGCATTCCGGAGCTCAAGGAAGCAATTGGACGCACCGTTAATGAAATTAGTCCGTAATTGTGCCAAAATGTCATTGAAAATTTCGTCAAAGAGTGAACGTTTGCAATCAGGTACGAGCCCGCCATTTATCAGATATTTTGTTCCACACATAACCTCCATTTTTGTACCTTATATTAAGGGGTTATATACAGTTGACATTTTCAAAAAATCGATTTTTTTTTAATTTCATTTTCGTAATGTACATATATTTAAGTACACACACAAAAAAATTCTTGTCAATCAAATCAAAATTTGAAACTTTAAACGCGTTTTTCTCAAAACCGTGTTTGTGAAGTCGGCGAGCGAGATTTCTCGAAAACGGCTGAACCAATCAGTCTCAAATTTTAATACAATCTTTTCAAGTATATTTTTTAGCAATTAATCGAAGGTTTTTTCTCACCGATGAATAATTTCCATTTTATAAACAATTTAAGGCCTAAATTTTTGTCAAAAATCGATTTTGTTGTTGTTGTGATGCCGCCATTCTGTCAAAAATTATTATTTTGCTTATTCCTTCGATCGATTACAAGATAATCCGTTGTATTAACGAAATATTTTTGGTTTTTTTTTTTCATTTTAGATGATCCAGTCCAGAGATATCGTGCTTGCTCACCGCAAGACGCCTTTTTTTTAGAGGTGATCACGGAAATCAGCTATAGCAGCTTTTAAAATAATTATTTTTACAAATAAAAAATGTTAAAATACAGTTAAAATTTACCATAATATGTGTACAAATTTTTACATTAATAGATTTAAAGGTCTTGAAAAATCGATAGTTTTGGGCCTCCTGACTGTATATAACCTCTAAAAGAACATTTTTCGTACTTTTAAAAGAAATAATACGTTTTATTAATCAATTAAAATGCCAGGTAATTTTGAGACCCCCGTTATGTAGACTTAAGGGGTAAGGCCACTGTAACGGCCCAAAAAAAAAGGTTTTTTCACTAATTTTTTGCTCCCGAAATTGAAGGTATTTGAAAAAAAACTTTTAATGGTGTTATCGGGCATACATTAAACTTTATTATAACATTTTTTTACAGTAAAAAAAAACAAAATGGCGGTTCCACAGCTATCTTCCCGGGACATGTTTTCAAAATGGCACGCAGCATAACTCGAACAATTTTCATTTTTTTTACTTGAAATTTTTACCAGATGTGAACATTTACATTATCTTGAGAATGTCGATCGGAATTTTCAAGAACTTTATTTATTGATTTTTTATTAACAAAAAACTTGCCGTTTTTTTCGTCAAAAATCAATTTTTTTTTTCAAACGCACGCCAAATCCACAAAAATTGATACTTTTTAAAATCCGATCGACATTCTCTAGCTATAGCCCTCTAGATTAATGGTTTTTTTTTGTTCTAGATTCAAAAGTGCACCAGTGGTGCTGCGTGCCGCGGAGCCCTGGAAGCAAAACATGTCCCGGGAAGATAGCTGTGGAACCGCCATTTTGTTTTTTTTTTACTGTAAAAAAATTTTATAATAAAGTTTAATGTATGCCCGATAACACCATTAAAAGTTTTTTTTCAAATACCTTCAATTTCGGGAGCAAAAAATTAGTAAAAAAACCTTTTTTTTTGGGCCGTTACAGTGGCCTTACTCCTTAAGAGCACTATAAGAGAGAACTATGTAACCGCTGTAGTTTGATGTGACATTCTTAAGCCCGAGAGGCAAGAATGGCTAAATAAATTGATCTATCTATGAATATTTCCTTTATTTTGGTCGATTTATTTTTCATGCAAATATTTCTTTGATATTAGTCGGTTAATTTTTTATTTGAATATTTATTTGATTTTAGTCGATTTAATTGTCATTAAAATATTTCTTCGATTTTTATCGATTTATTTGTTATGCAATATTTCTTGGACATTGATCAATTTTTAGATTGTTTTCTTTCATTTTTATTTTATTTTGCCTGCGCTACAAAAATTCGTGCATTTTTTTTCCCCACCACGTAACCGAGGCTATAGTTGCTAAAACGACGAATAAATATTTGAACCATGTGGAAAAAATACCGTAACTTCTAGAAACAAATAATTTAAAAATCGTATTTTCCGTGGAAACGATATAGACTTCAATACCGTGTTTCCTGCATGAAAAAAAACGAAAACTGAACAACTATGATAATAAAAACTGCCGTGTTTTACTTCCTCGTCGCGTTGCATCGAGCTCGCAAAGTTCGCCCCATGGGCCATTCTTTCACCGGCGGCTTCCCCGAGGAAGCAATGTGCAAGTTTCTTCTGAATGACTCGATTTTATTTTTTCCACCATTCCTCGATAAGGCTCTATTGATTCAGTGAACGAGAAAAACTTGGCCCGGCATTCCGAAATTTGAGAAAGAGCCCGGCGTTCTCCGGAAATGCGAAACAAAAAGGCCATTTACGATACTTAGTTTGGATAAAAATAAAAGTCATCCCGCTATCTCAAAATTTAATATTTCAGAATGCTAGTAAAAAGATAGTAAAAAGATGTGGAGCTTTCGTCCCGAAAAATTACGATTAAAAAAAAACCATTCTGCCAACACACTCAGACAAAAGCTTTATTAAGTACAAAGAAGTTTGTCTTCCGGCGATTAAGTTTTCTTATTCGTATGTCGAATACTACTACGAATACTACTACGATTTTATTAACAGCTACGAATTATTATAAATTTAAGTTTATGTTTAAGATTTACTAAGAATTTTTCTTAACATCTAATAGGATTTTTCATAATCCCCCAGCTGGTTTTTTTCGAGGAATGCAAAATTTCGTCCATCATTATTTTCTCACTTGAACGTTTTTTTCTTACTTTATATTCTTACTTACACTTGAATCATTCCTTACTTCCGAGTTTCTCACTTCCGAAACGCAACAGTGACACTTGTGCCAAAAACATTGGCATAGGAAGAAGCTACATGGTAAGCGCATGCGTGAGCTACATCTGACGAGCGGCCTGCTGTCGGGCCCGTCGCGTTGAAGGGCAAAGTGCGCATGCGCGCATTACTATCATAGTCGCGAAATAAGAGGTTTTCGTGATTGGAAAGTAGTATTTATTTGATTTAAGGAAATATTTATTCAAATGTTCTATTTTAAATATGGTTTTTAATTTATGTGAAAAATCGGCACGTAAAAAAACATATTTAGTGACGCCGAATAAATGCTGTAGTTACCATCACACAAAAACTGTCTCCATACGAGTAAACATTTATTAATGTCTAATAAATTATGTTCTAATGTCCCGACTTATTAGAACATAAATCTTTTTTCTGAGTGCATCAATTCAAAATGTTTTCACGTACCGTTGATAATTCGAATTTTCCAAGAGTTCCCAGCGATGAAAAGTGATCGAATAAAAAATGTCCGATTTTTCGACCAAAGGGTAGCAAAAAAGGGCGGAAAGCCACTGTGCCGTGACGGGCGGACAGAATCGCGGCGAAAGGTTGCGAGTTCTTAGTGTGGCCACGCGGAACCCTAAATACGAGAGACCACCAGTCGTCGGGCATTCCCGCATAGGCGGGAGGTCAAGAAATTCAGTATGGCCGTGCGGAGACTACACTTGTGCCGAGCCCCCTCCCCCCTCGCCCGCGAGTCGTATCGATACGCGCGTCGTCCGTCAAATCTCGTTGTTCGACGTCCGAAATTTTCCCGACCCGCCCGGATTCACTGACGGATATATTTCCGCAACGGGAAGTTCCTACCGAACGGGCGTGGTGAATATCGCACCGCGACCGAATCTCGTAGCCACTCGACAACGAAATGTCTCGTCGATGTGCGATACGCGTAACGTAATGAGAAAAAAAGAATTTAAAAAAAATTCGCGACATGAAAACTAAAAAAAAATAAGAAAAAATGCAAAATAGTAAAAAAAACAAACGCAAATGAAGGAAAGCACGCAGATAAAAACGAATAAGAAGAAGAGACAAAAATAACAAAAAAAGGCAGAGGGAAAACCATGCGAGAGAAATCGAAATAAAAAAACAATGCAAAGACGCAACGATTTTCAGCGTTCGACATCTAGAGTGCTGTGTGTATGTAACACAAACCCAAACAATATTTTTGCCTCTTACCCAACTGTCTGAAGCTCATCCGCGTATTGCAAAGCGACAGGCAATTCGATCCGGAAACGACGTTTCGACGAATGTGATTACTTTTTTATAATGTTTAATACATATTTTTCCATATATTTATATGTATTTTTCCATTTTCATTTATTATTACAGCGTTCGAGACTCTCCGAGACTCGAGAGTTTGCAAATTCTCGCACAACTCACAAACTCGGGTCCATTTTCCCGTCCGTTGACCGCAATTTAGACTCACTCGAAAAAAAAAATTATAACGTTCGCGTCCAGAGGCAACGGTGACAGAATCCCCGAACTGCGTGAGAAACAACGTGCAAGAATGTTTACGAACGTGCGAGGGAAAAAAGAATATAATAATTCGCGAGAAAGAGAGAGAGAGGGGGGGAAGGGAGGGATAGAAAAGATTGTCGCGAAGAACGTGAAAGAGGAACGGAGAAAGGCGAAGAGCGTATGGCGAGAGGAAAGAGACGCGAGCAAGACTGCCGAGGATGGCGCGAATTTCGTGCCGGGGCCTCTCGCGCGAAGAGGCAGAGACGTTTCCGAGGGCCCTCGTAAAGTCACTTCCTCGGCACTTTGGACCGCTCGCGCGGTCCTGTATGCGAGCCGGGTGAAACGCGAGAGGCAAACGAAAAAAGAAAGAAAGAAAGAAGAAAAAAAGCGAGCGGCCGCGACGCGGAGGAACGCCGGTCCGTGATGAGGGGCAGCGGGGGAGGGGGACGAAGAGGCGCAGAGCCAACCGCCTCCCCGTCGCGGGTCTGGCTCACACAGGCTTTCGCCCGAGATGAGACAAACGCGCGGGGGACATCGTCCGATCGCGGCGTTTGCATGCACTCGCTAACGTACCCGCGCGTAGATCCGCACGAAAAATTCGTCCGATACTTTATATATACTTCTTTCGGAACACTCCGCCCACTGACATGTGCACCGACCGTCTCTCTCTCTCTCCTTACTCTTTCATTTCACTCGCAAACACGAGACTCGAGGGCGCGCGCGCGCACGTTGAGTTCACTGTGAGAGAAAGAACGAACAAAAAAACAGCCTCCACACCGCACCAGATTTACGTAAACCCGGTATCGAGAGAGGGAGAAAGAGTGTAGAAAGGAGCTCGAAAAAGTTTGACGAAATCACTGGCACGAGAGACCTCGATAGGTCTCAATGTCCACGATGAGAAAACAAAATGCGCACCACTTCGTGTTAATCCGTGTTTTTCACGAGGAATAATAATTAAATCGGAAAAAAACTCGGTACGTGTTATTTTTTCGTGAAAAAAAAATACAAATCTCGAGTTATCCGCGTTAGACGAGTAGCAAGGGGGGGGGGGCTCACGTCGAAGCACTAGGCGCGTCGAGCACACGCGGTACCGTGAAGAGGGCAGTTCGCCCGATCGCGTAGCAAAACAAAAAAGAAACTCGCGCGCGTAACACTCACAGTAGCATCGTTGTGCGTCACTTTGCGTTCAACGGCGCGAAGAACCAAAAATGAAGAAAATTGCACATAACCTCGCGGTATCTGACGAAAACAATGTACGCGCGCACACGGAGATCGCGAGATAACGTACGAGAGAGCGCGTGTGCGTGACCGGAGAAGAGTAACGGAAGAGAAGATGGGAAATAGGAGAATGAGAAAAAGGGGGTGAGAGAGAGAGAGAGGGCGCGAGAAGAAAACGAGAGCTCGCGCGCGAAGAAAGTTGTATCGTTTATCACTCACCTGGGCACGACTCCGTAGGCGTACGACGGTGTCCCCTCGCGGGGCGCCGTGGAAGGAAAGACGAGAAGAGACGATAGACGTGTGAGACTCGAGCGACGGGAGAGAGGGGCGGAGGGGGCCAACACGAAGCCGAGTGAGACGGTGGGGGAGCGGCGAGTTCGGTAGTCGAGTGGAGGAGGGATGCTCGGAGATCGTAAGAATGCGAATACAAAAAGAAAGAAAACACGAGAGAAAGAAGAATAGAGGGAGGCGAAAAAAAATAAAAACCGCGTGCTCGCGAAGAAAGTCGGTGTGAAGACGGAGTGAGATAGAGAGAGAGAGAGAGGGGGGGAGGAAAACGAGGATACGAAGGAAACAATAAAGAGGTGCGAAAGATTCGGAGACGAGGCAGCGGGTATAAAAGCCGACGGCGTCTCACGAGGCTTTTGATGCGCCTGTCCCGCGACTTTTCCCCGCACGTTTTTCGCGTTTATTCCGCGTCGCTTGCCAACACATCGGCTACATAAAGCGTCATTGTCTATGTACGTGTATATATATATATATATCTAAGCAATAAGTTCGTACGGGCGATTAATCGAGGATTCCTTATATTTGCGGCCTAAAATCTGTACAGTTCTCTCGGTGATTTTTACGTTATTACGAGAGAACGATCTGGTGCGATACAAAACGAGCGAGTGAAAACTTTGTAGGAGATATATAAAAAAATAATAATAAAAAAAAACTCGTGGCAACGACGTTGACGGCGAGAACTATGGTAGCCTGTAGGAAACCACGCGGGGCTCGCACGGCGAGATAGGGAGAGACGTTTGGGCGTACGGACGACACAACGACGACGACGACGACGACGACGACGACCACCACCATGAGCATCGCCGCCGCCGCCACCACTACCACCACCACCAAGAGAACGGGAGGATAATTCCTGGCGGCGGCAGCAGGGCCCGCTCTCCTCCGTGGCGAAGACCAACGAAAGTGAAATGGCATTCGGCGGAGCGGCAGCCGCGACGAGGCCTCTCGCTCTCTTTCTTTCTCCGACTCATCTGTATATTCCTCGCTTTGTCTGGTCTGTTACCCCTGGGTTAGTACGGAGGGCGGTCGCATCGCGACGGGAGGACGCGGAGAGCAGCGGTGGCGACGTGAACTGCGAGAGCAACGAGCGCGCCCGCGAGACCGAGAGGGAGACACAGGGAAGCGCGCGAGAGCGAGCGAGACGGAAATATATCGTCGAATAAAGAGGAACAGTGGAGCAGGAGACGAAGTCGCGCGCTAGAGTCGAAGAGACGAAAGAGAGCGAGTGAGGTTAGGCAGAACATTTTGCGCGATGAGATGAACGAGGACGGAGCGCGACGAAAAGAGACCCAGAGAGACGAGGCGCGCACGCAGAATGCTCGGTGAGGTTGCCTCTGTGTGTGTGTGTATGCCGGGAGGTTCGCGTACGTAACCTCATCGCCGGCCATGTTCGTATTAGTGCTCGAGTGGAGGAGTAGGACGAAGGAGTGACGAAGAGAGCGGCGGGCTTCGCGGTACTGTAAAGTCGCGGGTTTGTGTGTGCGTGCGCGAGAGTTCGGACAGAGAACGAGTAAGACGTAGACGCGTGGGTGCGACGAGGATTGTACACGTATACCCCTTTCCTCACTGTATATCGGCAACGCCGGAGGAATACAAGGAGCGCGGGAGGGGGGAGTCGGAGGCGCGGCCAATGAGGACCCGCGGGGTTCGGGCGGACCGTTGAGGATTCCGAGAGTGGGGAGGGGTGGGGGGAGGCTGCTTCTCGCTACAGTACTATTCTCGTGCATGCTATAGCACCCGTATCCGAGTGCCTAGTCTCTCGCGTAAGGGCCCAGCCTCGCCGTCTTTCGGCACGTAAAATCCTACGGACCTTACGCCCTTACGCCTCGAAGCGGCCCGCGATATCCCCCACGACTGCGTACGCGCCGTTTCGACTCGAGGAACACGAGCATCCAACAGTAGTTGGTTACGATCATTTATTGGCACGTATATTCCGATGGATCGAGTGAGAAACGAGAGAATGCCAACGACCGTGCGTCTCACGGTACGTCCCCGCGGAAAGGCCAATGGCTACGAGATTTTCGCCGGTATTATTTCGCCTCCACGTGTGTGCCGTATGCATGTGTGGTTGTACAGTTGCGTGTGATGCGCCGGTCGACGAGAGTCTGCGGGTTTAGACCTGCGCGAAAATCGGACAGGGGGAAGGAGGCGAGGTGGCCGCGCGGTGGGGGCCGCGAGCGAAGGGGTCTGCGGATTCGCTGATAGCCTAGGCTTGAGAAAGAGAGTAGACTGTGCGCTATAAATATCTATATACAGAGTGGGCACACACAAATGTACTTTTCGCACGTATGCGCGAGCTTGTGGGCAGTGTAGACTGTACACGTACACACACACGTAGCGCGTAGCAGCGGAGTGGGAGCGAACGGACAGGCGTCTGTGCGCGCTGAGGTTACAGAGTTTGAGGCGCGGGTGTGAGAGCGGGACGGGGGGTGGGGGACTTCACGAAAGGTATGCGGGCGACAGAGAGGATCGATCTATCGGAACGTGGATAATCTCGAGGACGGCGACGTGAGGAGGAGGCAGAGGGGCGCTGGGGGAAAGAGACCCCCGTTGTTTGGCTGTCTGCACGGGTCTTTGCCTCCATGATGATGGTGGTGTGGTATGATCTGGTGAGGGCTGCCTCCTGCCGAAAGAGAGAGACGGCCGCGGGGGCATCGTTTATGGAGTATGCGTTATACTCCTCTGCCGCACTCTGGACTAGCCGCGTTATACTGCTTTAAATTCTTCGTATGTGTATGTGTGGGTATAACACTCTTGCGAGATTTTTCGAGGGTCCGGACGCCCAGCCGTCCCGGTCGGACGGGCTCTCTCTCTCTCTCTCTCTCTCTCTCTCTCTCTCTCTCTCTCGGTTCGAGTACCACTACCGAGAATTCGGCTCCCCATCATCGGTCCGTACGATTCGACGTGTTTTAATGCATCAGCAATGATCTCGCGAGAGTTCGACGGGGGGGGATTTTACTTTCTGTTTTTTTTTTGAATATTTAAATTAGACGAATTATCGGTAGATTATTGGTTCGTGGCAAATCGGAATTCAACCTCCTTTCCACAAAGTTCTTCGAGTCCGTTTCCGGTCGAATTTCCAACCGCTCAAGGACTTGACGATCGCGTCAAAGACCAGAGAGAAAAAAGGCAAAAGAGAGGTTCTGGGCGTCAATGCATGCGCCTCCAAAGTGGAACGGAGCGGCACGTAAGAAGGATAGGAAGAAGTGAACGACGAGGACGCTCGTTTGGTTCTCTGCTTCCACCGGTTCATCTTCTTACTCAAGCGTCCGGTACCTGCATTCATTCTTCAAGCTCCACGCTCCCAAAAAATGGGCCATTAGCGGGCGATCGGTTTGCACGATGATCGGTGGGCTGCGAGAACACCTTTTTTTTTGGACTGTCCATTTTTTTTGGCGAATTTAGAGAGACGGGAATTACTTAAGCTTTTTTTTGGCATCATTGTTGGAGATTTGGCAATCTGAGGGTGGGGAAAAAAATATTTGGTGTAACAAAAGTAAGGAAAATAAAAAATTCGGCCACTTTGATGCTGTAGGGAGACATTTTTTTAGACGGTCGATAAGCAAACGATTTCGGCTGTAGTATCAAATTGTTTTGGGAGTCTTTTTTTTGTTGCCCTTTTCGAACTTGGTGCGCATCTTTTCTCGTGGCGAGCAGGCTATCGGGCGATTCGTGGATTTGGGCGTGCAGGGACGCCAGACACGATGGGAAAGAGCGGGAGAATTCGGCTCGCCCAAACCGCGAGTATATACACGGTGCCCCGTTTTCAAGTGCCACTCAACTTTCGTCTTTCATGCTGGAGGGCCGGTTTTTTTTCCGGCGCCACATTCTTTTTAATCCAACTTTTTCTACACCCAAAACAAAAACTATTGTTCTCTCATTTATATTATATTTATTCAACCATTAACGACAATTTTTGTTGTTTTTTCTGTATTTTTATTTTTTATTTTTTAAAAACTATTAACATTACATTTTCCAAAAATATTTTTATTCAATAGTATCACTTTTTAGCTATATTCCATGAATTTTATCATCTGCTGGCGGCGATTTTTTTTTTGTTGATTTTCTGCCATTTTTACGATTTTTTAAAAGACCTTTGTATTTAAAAAAAATGCGTTTCTTTTCGCAATCGTTTCCCAGAATTATTCTTCGGAATTTTTTTTCAGGCCTGTAGGTAGATGTAGTCCCTCTAAGTGGATACATTGTGTGGACGCATGGCCCTAGTACTCGCACACGCACATGTGCACATGTCGATGCGTTGGAACCAAAAGGGCGTCTCGACTGTCTTCGAGAATAAAGCGACGCATTTTAAAATCAGCCACCCCGTATCTACAGAGACAGTAAATGCATATGGGGTATTCCAGCTCAACGTCACTTGAGTGTCCGTCTTCGGTTTTGTTGAAACTCATATATGTGCTAAAGCAATGAAAACTATTAGACATGCATTATTTATATCGGCGGAAAAACGGTTTTAAGGGGGAAAACCACCCCTCAAAGAAAGGCGTGTCACCCTTTAATTTTTGTTTTAATACTTCTATAGTGGATTTTTCATCGCTTTACATTGGACTAATTTTGGTTTTTGTTTCATTCAGATCGGTGGACTGCTTTGTCGGTGAAACTGCAAAATTACCCCTCGATACGCCTTTCTTTAAGAGATATTTACTATTTTTTTGTGCAGTTTCGATTTTAGAGATGATTATTCGGCAGTTTGTGAATTACAAGAGTACTTTTTCGGTCTTACGGGTAAAAAAAAACTAAAAACAATGGCTTTAAATGAAATTCAATTACAGTGGGATGTATTCCATTCTCAATTCTTCTTTAATAGTCTTAAATCCTATTTTTGCTATGTTTCCTATCCAATTTTATATATGCCGAGTTATTTCTAGTTCTTTTCCTCTTTTCCTCTCTTTTACGTTGTGCTGGTAATTAGAATGTACCTGAACAGCTTCGGCTTGGATTCATTTTTTGAGCTCATCCCAATCCTCCACCGAGCATTACAAATGTTACATGCGTTCTTTCTATTTTCAAAACACGTTTTTAAAGTTTTTTTTCCCTTTACCCAAAAAGTACTCTTCCGACTCCCGCAGTGTCGAATAAGCATCCCCAAAATCGAAATTTCACAACGAAAAAAGTACACATCGAAAGCACAAGTTGAGCTTTGATGAAAAATGGACAAAACAGGTCTAAAGAGTATGTAAATTTTTTCAGAATATTACAAACCGCTCGAGTGGACTTTGCGTTTTTTTGCAGCCGCAAGGGGCAGGGGGAGGGATGAAAAAATTGAGTGTTTCCTTTAAATCCGAAGTGAGGTATTCCAGTATGGAAATTTCTCGTCAACGATGGTGAGGAGAATAGTTGCTGAGTGAAGTTGGAATGCCCCATATACATCTATACATATGTTGATAGGCCGAGAACTAAAGGGCGTAGGGACCGTTTCCGAGAATGGTACCGATGCCCTTTCGACATTGGATCACCAATATACACCGGACCGCCATAGCAAGAGCGAGGAACGCAACCCAAACGATTTAGCATGCTGAAGCGTTGCAGGTTGTGTCTTTTTGTTCTTAACGGTCAATATATATATATATATAGGTTCAAGCGATTGCACGCGGCAACGAAAATCTGCGTATGTATACGAAGAAGGCTAAAAGAAGAGAAGTGGGATAAGGACGGACCGCGTGGTTTAGGCGAGAGTCGAAAGAAAAGGAAGAAAATGTGTATGGGGCGTAGTGGAGGGGGAAGTCGAACCGGCGAGTTCGGTGTTGACGGGCGGGCGGGTGTTGGTGGGGGACGAGGAGAGAAACGGCGATACGGATGAGAGAACGAGGCACAACGCGAAGAAGAACGCTATAGTGCAACGCGGAGACGGAAGAGGGCGGAGAGGAGAAATTGTTATGTGTGCGTGTGGCTCTCTCTCTCTCTCTCTCTCTCTCTCTCTCTCTCTCTCGCTGTCGCAGCTATGCCGCTAGAGTTTGCGGGAACAAAGGGAATCTGCGGGCTCCAGTCGTCTACGCATACCACGCTGCACATTGCCGATTCCAGCGACGTTTCTCGTTGCACGCACGAAACACACGTATGCGTATACGCGGGCATATAAACACGAAGTTTGGGTGGCTCGTGTTGCAGAAATCATGAGCTTCGCGGCGCTAGTTGTACAGTCGGAGTCCAAAATCTTGCGACTGCGTAATCTACGAGCGATAGCGGCTAATGACGCGAGCCATTACCGATGGTCGCCCATCGACGTTTGATCGGCCAGAATTGAGCAACGCATCGAGTACGCAGATTCGATTATCGTCTTGCGTTTTTCGGAGGACTGGATGCCGCCGCTTTTGTCTATATGGCGATTGAGGCACGTATGTCGAAGAGGGAGCGACAGCTCAGTGGTCTAAGTCTTGGGCTAATAATGCGAAGGTCGCGGGTTCGAATCCACCCTTGCGCAAGTTAATTTTTCTACGTGTTTTTTCGGCAATCCCACATATTTCGGTTTCTAACTTCGTTAAGAGTATAATACTACTTGGAAAAAAAACAATTTCAACTCGAAAAAAATAATATCCGGTGTTCCAGATGGCGCGCCTTCGCACGGGGGCGTCCATTGAGTTGTGCACATGCGCGCGCGCGTCTTGTGAACCTCCCGTGATCGCAGCGATTTGCGGTGGTCGGAGGACAGGCTATCCCAAAATCCATTGCCAATAAAAGCGGTGTCCATCACCCTGATAGAACGGAAGACGTGTGTGTGTGTGCAACAAGAGATATTAAGTCCGTGACTTTTTCGGGTATTCTATGATAATAAAATATGTATATAACGCTATTTGGGTAACTTCGAGCGCGTTTTCTAGTAAGGCAAAAAACCACCAAATACCATACTTCAAAATGTCTTCACGCGCGTATTCGCGGCATTGGACGATTTCGGTGCGCGTAAAGGAGGGTCGCCGAAATGGCGAACGGGGTTGCGTACAGTCTCCGCAGTAAACTTAAACTGCGCACGTATATTTTAAATCGCTTAGGGAGGAAAAGTGAAGAGCCCCCAAAACGATTCAGGGTTACCGATTTATATCATCGTTGTATACGCATCTGAAGATTCGTACGAGTATCAGATTTCACCCCGAGGGGGGGTAACCCGGGGATCATCGGTCTCGCATAAAGCGCAATAACCGCCTGGAAACGAGTGCAAATTAATTTGAAGATAATAATTGGGGAAAACCCGGTCTCTCGCTTCAACGAAGCATGTCTCTTCCTCTCGCACTTTGGGCCACGAGCAAAAGTTCAAGGTCGCTAAAACGGTACTGGCAATTGCGCGGGGAAGCTCTTTCCTCGTAGCAGACGCAACAGTGCTCCACATAGATACATAAATATGTGTGTTGAGAAAGAGAGGATGAGAGAGATAGAGAGAGCCAAAGAGATAGGGAAAGAGAACAGTGTGGACCTATGTATGATATATAGACAAGAGTGTGTGTTGGCATAAAGAAAGGGAAGAGCCCGAGAGAAGAAGAGTTCCTGGTCCGGCCAGGTGTCCGAGTTTCTCCGTAACCGTTGCAAACCAGCAACGAAGCAAGTCCAGGCGAGCAAGAACCTGTGCGCTGACTGCACGCGGGAGAGATAAAGAGAGCAAGCGAGAGAGCGAGGAAGAGAAACGAGTATAAGAGGGAGAGAGTATAGGGAACGAGGTCACCACCGGCAACTCTATATCCGACTCCTTCGCTTTTCCTCCGTGTCTCGAATAAATACTCCATATATCGTTATACATGTATATATGTGTCCGTTTCTAAGCTTCCACGGGGGAAATTAATTTGACTCTAATTCGTCTTAGATTATTATCCTCCATGGCTTTCAATTGGTATCGCAACTTTGGAAAAAAGGCTTTCTTTGTCCGTATGCCCTCAAGGCTCTCTGCCGAGCTATTTGTCTCCCAGTTGTAATGAAGATTGGATCAAATATATCCAGGCACCGGTATGTTAACTCAAATACGAGAAAATTGAATAAAACATTCTCCGTGTAAGAATGAATGAGAAAAAAAGTGAAAGAAAAACCGCGCAAAAAAGAAAAAAGACAGGAGAGAACAAAAAAGCGCGCCACCTCGAGGAAGGAGGTCATTCGCGCAATATTCGTTCGCTCGCGGATATCCTTCCTCCTTTCTTTCTATACAACTACATGCTTGCGGGGGCCTCTCCACGTACCCCCCACCACTACTTCGCGTCGCTCCTCCACCGCGTTCGGTCGCGGATCGTCTGGGCGAACCGAATGAACGGGAGCCGAGGAAGACGATAGAGAGCGAGAGAGCGAGAGAGAGAGAGAGAGAGAGAAACTGTGTGTGGACCAGACACGGTGCACCGAACCCTTCGCTTTCGATTCGTTTCTCTCTTCCCCCCTCTCTCTCGCTCTCTTACTCATTCCCTTGAAAGTGAGAAGACAAGTATTCTGGCTATGACCCAAGAAACATTCTTTTTTTCATGATTATTATGATTATTGTTATTCATACATTATAATATCGACCTGTTGCGATCTTTTTTTGTTTTTCGTGCCAGAAGGGTTCGTGGATTCTTGAAGGACCGTGTATCAATGCAATGGCAAACGAAGAAGTCAGCATGTGAATAAAGTACAATGCATTCCTCATATATTTCGGTAAAGGTGATTTTGAGGACATTGGATTTTGGAGAGGGAGAATTCTACACAGTAGCCCTTATGTAGTACAGTCTCCATTGTCCCCATATTCAACATTACGCAGAACGTAATGTCTTGAAAATCATCTTTATATAAATGGAGACATATTTATATTTGTAATAAGGGCATTTCAAGGAGACTCCTGTGCCCAAAGGGCTTGTTTGAGGGATATTTTTGAAAATATCGATTTTTGGTTTTCGACGGATTCTCAAAATATAATATTCAAAAAATATTCTCTGAAAATTTCAAGTCGATCCGTTCAAAATGGGGGGGATTTCATGCAAAAGCCAAATGCGTTTGTTTTTTCTACTTCGAATGATTTGTTCCCGAGCAATAGTGCTACACATTTATAAATATTTTTCACTACAAACATTTCAAAACATACTTAAGGCGGTCATCCCATCTGACAGGTTCAAAAAATGAAAAAAAAAAAAAAAAAAAAAAAACGTCTGCACATATTACAAAAAATATGTGCGTGCTATATGGACCCGGCATCGTAGACTAATGGTGAGTCAACTTTTTCGTTGTGTAAATCGTACTTGACCTTTTAAACGCGTTTTTCTTAAAACTGTATTTTACAAATTGGCTTCCATCATATCTCAAAAACTGTTGAACGTCTTTCGCTCAATTTTTTATGGTATAGTCAGCATATCTATAGCTCTCACCCGAACTAGAACATTTTTGATATCTGCCATAGTTTTTTGAACCTGAAAAAGTCGAAAAAAAATGACGAAGCTTGGAACTTAACTTTTAAAACCGTGCCAAAAATTCAATTTATAATATTTCTACTACACTCTAGTTCCGGCTATAGCCTCAGGCCAACAAATTAAAGTGCCATTTGATTTTTTTTAATTTCATATGAGCAAAACCTCCGGAATCATGGCAGCCGACAACCAACTTTTTTTTGCACATAAGTGTCTTCCGATCGGTGTAAAGTCGATTCAACTCGTTATTTTTGTTTGATAAAATTCTGAGGGACTGTAAAAACGTTAATAAATGTGTAGTAAAAATGCAAAGATAGTGTGTTTTAAGGGGTCTTCTCACGTCAGACGCTAAAAAAGGCTATTTTCATCATTTTTTTTTTGATAGGTTTATGTTGTAGATATTGATATAAAATTTGTTACATTTATAAATACACTTTCGTAATACATGAAAAAAATGTATTTATTTAAGTCACTATTTATAGACGAAAATGGTAGTTAAAAAAAATCCTAAAAAAGTGTAGGTTTGCGCTGTTGATGAAATCTCGAAGATGGATCGTCCGAAACGAAAAAATCAAACGGTTTTAGATTCAGTATGTTAATAGCTATAGCGCATATCATACGATTTTTCATATATGGAAAAATAACAAAATGACGGACATATTTCGAAAAAAAAAAAAAAAAAAAAACGTGTTTTTTACCGTTTTTGGCAAAAAAAATTGTAAATATCAAAATTTAAGAAAATCTCGATATACGCTATATCTATATTTGTAAAGAATATGTGGTTAAAATTTCATAAGGATCGGTTCTGTAGTTTCGAAGGATTTATGAACAAGCGGTCGAAAAATTCCTATTTTTTTTTGTGGCTACGAATTAGATGTAACCGGTTAAGAAGCAGTAGCTGCGTAGGGCGTCCACCTGTTTCTCTAACCACTCGAGACCCGTCTCTAAAGCAGCACCACTATCCATTCTAGATGCAAAAGATTTGAGTGTGTCTCGATTTTTCTTTATATCGGCGATCGCCGCTTTGCCAACATCGCAAAGACGTACTAGATCTGCGCTAGTTTCGCCTTTGCCTAACTCCGAAAGAATTTCCAGTTTTTTCTTCGGCGTACCCAGGTAGGAATTGACGTTGAAAAAAAGGGCTCGCCAAGCTCTAAAACAAGGCTCACATTTTTTTATTCAGGCTGAGCACCAGCCTGATTTCAGGCGTAGCTGAACCTTTGAATGATAACGCGGTTTCAGGCTCTTGCACACAGGCTTGACGAAAGGCTGGTAGAAAAGCCTGTACTAAGCCTGAAACGACGAAACAACAAGGCTCAAAACGAGCCTTAATGAAGCCTTCACGAGCATTTATGACCAGGCTTATCCCAAACTTTTCTCGAGGCTATATGAGGCCTGTTTTTGTTTCCTATATTCTACATTGGGCTAAATTTAATAAATTTGTAAAGAATTCATTTTATTTATTATATATATTTAGTATTTATTATATTGTTTGTTATAGAATATGTATAAAAAATATTTTTAAAAACAATACTTTATTTTATTTGTTGTTTATGGGACACGTAATAGACAGAGTGTACGCAAACTCCAGAGAGTGAGTATATTCGAAATCTGTGTGTGACGAGAAAAAAACTTTTTTGTGTATCTCATAAATATCGATAAGAGCATATGTTTAAATGTTCTGAGCTGCCTCCTTCGCTTTTGTTTTTCGTGCTTTCGCACCCGACAGATTTATTGCTAAATTTTTTTTTTCATGAAAGTACAGAAAAATATTATTTTAAACTTATTTTATTTTATCACAACCTGAAACAAGCCTGCATCCAGCCTTGATTTTTTAGCCTTAAAATTCACCGGCTGAATAAAGCTTGAAATAACCCTGAGTTTAGGCTAAGCAGCCAGTCTTGGTTCCAGGCTGCTCCAAACGATGCAATGAAACCTGGCCCAGGTCTGTCTCACTCAGGCTCGGTGAAACAAGGCTCGCACAAGCTTGTTTCCATTGTCAGCCTTTTGATTTCCTACCTGGGTAGGAACAATACGTTTACGCTTGGAAATTGAAGGACTTTGACTTGAAGTTCAGACACGTACGAATGACGCGAAGTAAACGGGATGTAAACAATTGGCATTTGTCTGTACGAGCTGCAAGGAAGAAATTAAACGAAATGCCGGTGGTAGAAGCCACTGTGCAATCGGTCTAACATTGGAAGACGAGAAACGCCATCGAAGCCGCGCGACACAATTCAAATTTCGCGCCGACGTTCGGCCAATTGATCGTTCGGATGGACCAAAACATGATCAGGATAATTGAGGTTTGTGATAATCGAGATTCTACTGTACATTTTTATAAATTGATTAAGGGGTTATCAAATAAAGGGGCAATATAAAAAAAAATCCTAGGTACTTCCATAGACAATGTATTTTTCAAGATATATTCAACATTTCGAGCAAATCAGTTGAAAATTGTCTGAGTTATGTTTCCGGCCAACGTAAAAAATGCAGTTTTGTGATAAAGGCTGCACAGCCGCCATTTTGGAATTAATCGCTTCAAAAAAATTATTGTGTACAGTCACTGATATGTATGATAAACACCCTTTTTTGTAATCTCGATTTATTTTTCAGTTTTTCGGAAAAAGAAATTCCAAAAAGCCTATTTTTTCGGCCTCTAGAGTGGTCTGAGGCCTTGAACAAAAATCAGCGGGGCCAATAATTATTGAACTGCAGACAATGAATTACACTTTTGCTTAAGGGGTAAGGCCACTGTAAATTTTTTGAAAAATCGATTTTTTTTTATTGTCTTAAAAAATAGTTTAAACCCTCTAGAATAAGAAAAAAAAGGTTCTGTGCGACCCAAACAAAGCCAAACAAACCCAAACAAACTATTCGCAAAACTTTAAACGCGTTTTTCTCGAAACATGGTTTTTCAAAATGGCACGCAGCATAACTCGAACAATATTCATTTTTTTTACTTGAAATTTTAACCAGATGTGAACATTTACATTATCTTGAGAATGTCGATCGGAATTTTCAAGAACTTTATTTATTGATTTTTTATTAACAAAAAACTTGCCGTTTTTTTTCGTCAAAAATCAATTTTTTTTTTCAAACGCACGCCAAATCCACAAAAATTGATACTTTTTAAAATCCGATCGACATTCTCTAGCTATAGCCCTCTAGATTAATGGTTTTTTTTTGTTTGTTCTAGATTCAAAAGTGCACCAGTGGTGCTGCGTGCCGCGGAGCCCTGGAAGCAAAACATGTCCCGGGAAGATAGCTGTGGAACCGCCATTTTGTTTTTTTTTACTGTAAAAAAATTTTATAATAAAGTTTAATGTATGCCCGATAACACCATTAAAAGTTTTTTTTCAAATACCTTCAATTTCGGGAGCAAAAAATTAGTGAAAAAACCTTTTTTTTTGGGCCGTTACAGTGGCCTTACCCCTTAAGAGGGTTACGTGGATCTGACCATTACGATCTTGTACGACTCGCCTACGGCCCTGGATCCATACTCTCTTTCTCTTACTCTCTCCCTCTTTCACTCTTTCTCTCTCTCTCTCTCTCTCTCTCTCTCTCTCTCTCTCTCTCTCTCTCTCTCTCTCCACTCTCTCTCTCTCTGTCTCACACACTTTTTCTCTCCGTCTCTATGTGTGTCGCCTCTCTCGCAGCAGTCGTGTCAAGGCCACCCGGAGCTGGCGGTAGAAAGAAATGAGAGTTCTCGAGAAGACTCGGTTATGAGAGCTTCGAGCTTCGTCGATTTCGAGATGTGACGAGAAACGAAAAAAAAAAATCGAGCAGCTCTCTACACGCTCTATCTCGTAATTTTCGAAACATTTTTTCTCCTGATTCCTCTTTATCTTGAATTCTTTTTCGTTAATTGCTTTTACAAACGTCGTTTTTTACACATAGGAATAGTATTTTTTATTTTCACGTTGGTGTACTTCAATACGTGACCTTGAAATTCAATCGCGACATACGCGGCTCCGCGAGCTGGACGATTTCGAACATAAAAATTCGAATTTCATCCCGTGTACACCCCGAATGGGGGAAGAAAATATTCTGATTTTTCGAAGAAAGGCAAATTAGGTGGCGTTGCAGTCTAACCTATCACCCTAAAAACCTTAACACACTACCTGGGCGGGTAAAAAATTTCATTTTCGAAAATATATGTTTATTCAATAGTATCATTTTATAGCTATATTTCCCGAAAATTTCATTGAAATATTCTTAAAATTGAATAAGCTACAGCTTCCAACAGTCAGTCGGGCAAGCGGTAGCAGCACCGTACTTCAAACTTTAAACGCGTTTTTCTCAAAACACTGCTTTCGAAGTCGGTTGACACGATATCCCGAGAATCGCTCGATGGATTGTTTCCAAATTTACAGGAGATACGATGAGAAATATTTGAAGGTCGTTGACGATTTTCCTTTTTTTATACCGATCTTCGTTTGTTAATGGTTACATAAAAATGACGACTTTTTATCAGAGTTTCCATGCTCGGGTTTCAATTCGACGCCAGGTTATTGAAAAAAATGATTTAAAAAATCGACGATCGTCAACGACTGGTATTTATTGTTAACTTGAATAACCCGTTTAGTTTTTAGATTTCAGATGGACCGTTAAAGCTAGAGATGGTCCACCGCAATACGTCGCGAAAAAATATCATCGTTTGCCGGCGGTCGTGTTTTTGTTGGTTTTCTGTATTTTCCGGTCGTATTTTTTTAAAGGCTCGCAATATATGTATCTTTGTGTTTTAAAAAATGCGTTCCTGCTTCCCCAACCATTTTTCAGCGGAAAAAAAAATAGAATTTGGCCATTTTTTTCGGGCCTCTATATAGATCTAGCCCCTTGAATCGCAAAAAAAAAAACAAAAAAAAACCGTCGCTCTTCCTCCAACTCATTGGTACGTCGCCAGCAACTATGGTACTTGCGGATTAATATCCGAGGCATAAGTTCGCTAGCCGGCAGTTCGAAAAATCTTGACGAGTGTTTCGCTCCGCGCGAATTTTTTTTCTCATTCTCAAACGTTGATTTTGTCTTCGGTCGAATGCCAGCTACACACACACACACACGCACACAGACACAACCTCCACAGTCCCTCTTCACGAATGGAAACATCGCGGGCGCGCGAGTGAGACAACGCGAGAGACGTCGGATGGATGAAAGGGGGGGAGAGGGGACTCCGTGGAATAATCCACACGGTCGGGGTTGCAGCGTGCAACGAAGACACGCGGGTGTGCGACCAATCACGGTTCGAGAGAGGGCTCGGAGAGCTGCGTGCCAGCACGTCGCGCCCGGCCGCGGCCGAGGGACGAAGAGGTAACGGAGGACGGACGACCGAAGCGAGCAAAGCCGGAGCGAGATGAAAAATATATATAAGAGACGAAAAAAATAAGACAGCCGCGGAACGAGGTGAAGAAGGGGTAAAAAACCGAGAAAAAACGACAAATCAAGACAAAACTCAAGAGAGAAAGAGAGAGAGAGAGATGCACAAAGGCGCTAGGTTCGTGTATTTTTGCACTCTCGCTCTCTGAACTCCACTGTGCCTGTACGTGTTAGAGAGAGAGAGAATACCAGGAGACCGAGAGAGCGATAGACAGCAAGCGGCAGAGAGAGCGGAGGGGGGGGATGAGATGTACGGGCAAACGTGCGAGAGTGCGTCCGGGAATATTCAATCACGAGTACAAACAGCCGAGCGTGTCCAACCGAGCGATACGCGAAAGATTCGCACGAAATATGTGAAAGAAATGGCGACCAGTGTGCGACTCCCAGCGCACCAAACGAATACACCGCAACCGATAAACCGTCTATTGCAACGCGGCTCAATAATCGTGATTATACGCCTAAAAGACAGCTCGATGTCACCGACAATTAGCCGATACGTTCGAGGCGTCTCGATGTTTCGACGCGTTTCAAAATTTGCCCCCTTCGCTCCTGCAAAAGCGAGGTTAAGAAGCTCCGCGATAAACGGCAATCGAGGAACTTTTCGCAAGATGTAAACATGCATTTTTTTCACTTCCGATTATCGGTCGGGAGTCTCGTCGGAATTGCGTAATTAAATGAATGGATTATGGGGGGGGGGGGGGGGGTGAGCGAACGACTCGGAGGTGATAACGTTTGAGCCGAATGAGTGAGGGAGAAAAGCGCGAGAGTGAGAGAGGTCGTCGACTCACTTCGTAATTCGCGGAGACACCGTCGAGCGACAAGAGAGAGAAAGATAGAGCGGGGGGGGGATACTTGAGAACCACTGATCGAGTCGCCCGCAGTAGCCTGATTGCCGAACAATGCGCGTCCTAACGAGACGCGGGGTCGAAGACTGTCCTTTTATTGATTTCACGGGGCGCGGCGGGGGGCGGCGGAGGGGGGTGGGGGGTCACGACGAGGCTTCGACGTCGCGACGCCTCCCACTTTCCACTCGACCCACCGGATCTCTACCCTCCCGCCGCCTAGACCGCGTATCATTCATATCCGCAGCAAAAAAACGAGTCAATTTATTTCGCATTCCTCCTACGCGGATGTGCCTTTCCCGGCTGTACCCGGGGAAAGCACGGTACGAGAAAACGAAAAACTACAAATTTCATGGTCGAGAGAATTTTGCAACGGTCACGTGGGTCGCGAACGTGGTTTTTTTTTCGCGTCGTCCCTCGTACCCTCCGAAGGTATCGAACGAGCGCGTTCCCAGTAACACGTACGAATAATAATGATAATGAATAAAGAGCGTGCAAAAAATGGCAGTGTACGGTGTTAGTACGCATATGTTGTGTTGCACATAGCTGTGTAGCGACATTTGCGAGCGGTATTACGAGAGGCGAGAAAGAAAGAGAGAGAGAGAGAGAAATACATGAAAGTACACATCGAGATTGTTTCTAACCTCTTTCGTCGAGATTGCGTTCGGTGCGATCTCGCTGGGTGTTCGACAGGGGGCCCAGGTGGAGCGCACATCAGACTCAAAATCGTGTATATACCGGATACATATTTATATATTTATATATATGCAAAATTGAAGAAAAAAAGTAACAAAAAAACGAGTGTACCAATAGAAGCTCTTTCGCTCGACGATGTGCTCGACAAAGGAAAAACAACGAAAAATAAAACAATAATTACATGAAAACGAGTCGCGAACGAGTGTTCTCGGAACTGTCGATTCTCGTGGTAGTAACAACTGGCGCGGGGTGTACGAAAGTAGTATCGCGATTAGTCGCGCGAAACCGCCACGGGAATTCAATTCGGGGAAAACACAACCGCGACGACGAGCGCGAGGTTCTCGTCACGACGTCGAGAAACGCGAAATCGCCAGTCATTTCGCGTGTAAAACGACGCGAGAGAGAGTCTACCGCTGGATTATTTACGGCGAGGGTAGTACTACCGAATAGCCGAGGATCCCCGCGGATAAAGACGAACGACCGAGAATGAGATAAAGAGTGAAGGAGAAAGCGAGTCTCGCGAGTCGCGGCGGAACTTGCCGAAGCTCTTTCGCGCACGGCCGATGCTTTTTCAGCCAAGAGGCGTCATCTGTTGCAATAAACGATCTACGCGTTACCGACCGAGGTCGGTAAGTTACCGACCGCTGTTAAAGTAGGAATTCGGGTGATTACGAGTGCGTCGATAAGGAAGGTTTTCGTCTTGCCTGTCGTTGGTCTCGAGTAGCTGAGGCAGGTTAGTTACCGACCGGACGAACGGTCGGTAACTCGAAACTTTGTCGAACGGATCACATTGTTTTCTTTGATTTTTCGTTTGATAGTCCGCAATCGCGATTTTACGTTATTCGGGGACTTACCTGGAGCTCGGCCTGCGACACGTCGATTTCTCCCTTGTACACGAATTCAATGATGAATTTGAGATCGTTGAAGCACACGTCCTGGGGCATTATTATCGTCGGATGCTTGCAAGGATTCGAGAGCAGGAGCTTCTTGAAGTACGAACTGCAAGCCGACAGTACGACCTGGAAATAGAGCCACGATAATCGTTATTGTATTTTTAACGCGTCTGTAGATGAGATGGAACCGTGAATTTTTTTATTTTCAATGCATTTTTAATGCAGCAACGTTACAGAAAACTTCTAGTTATTTTTTGTAGCTCGAATGATGAAAAGACAGCAGATTTTTGCAGTGCTCGCAAAGTGGCGGAATTGGCTAAGGACTCGGTAATACGAAACTGTGAATCTCGAGTGGCCTACCTTGTGCGCCTTTAACGAAGCCTCGTTGCAGGCCAGGGTGACGTCGACGAAGGCCTCCGTCTGTAGCAGCTGATGAAAAACCGACGTCATATTCGACTGGTAATTGTTCCAGCGCAGGCAGTAGTGCTGCCCGGCCATCCCTCCGCTGAAATCACAACGGAAACACACACGAGTACGTATTAATATTACGTAGAAACTTTTTGCTTTTTAGGCATGGGTACATTTTCTTAAAAATCGACCTTTTTCCATATAAATTTTTAACAATATTTAATAAAAAAAAGATCGAAAATTGTCCATAAAAAATCTAAAATATTTACAAACAAAATTTGAAAATTTTCGACAAAAAATTGGAAAATTGCTCATGAAAAATTCGGAAAATTTCCATTAACACTGAAAAATTTACATTCTGTATAAAAATATTGCCCAAAAATTTGAAAATTGTCCATCGACGTTCAAAAAATGCATATACAAAATTGAAAACTTTGTTAAATGCGGAACACTCAAGTGACCATAGTCAAATTCGATATCAACCACGGCTATGAACGACACTTCATTCACGGCAAATAAAAACAGTCCAACATCCCAAAATTCACAACGTTGAAGTTTGCATCGTTGGAACGCAACGGATTTTTTGTTTTGATCGGTGAAATATTTTTTTTCTTCCGATTTGGGTCATAAAAATCACTCCCTTTTTACGTATCTTCATTAAAGATTTACTATCTCGATCAGCAAAAAAAAACTTAATAAATAATAAAAATAAGGAAATTGAATGTAAAATCGTATCGCTCCAGCGTCGAAAACTTCAATGCGATGAAAATTCGGGCTGATCCGAGTTTTAACTTTCAAATTGAAGTAAAACTTTATTTTATTTTATTTTATTTTAATTAAAATAAAATTAATCATTAATTAAAATCAATAATTTATTTTGATTAAAATAAAATTTAATTATAGTACAACTTTTAAATTTACGTTCAACCGTTAAATTCGAAAAATTCAACATTAAATTAAAATCGCAATCTTCCGCCAGTTTTTTGAAAAATTATCCTTCGAGTTTGTTCGCGACGGTCTTCGTGCACGAAATATTAAGGTAGTACGTGCGCGAACCTCCTCATTAGAAAAAAAGTTGATTTTTTTTTATGCTGTAGTAGAACCATAAAAAATGACATCCGCGAAAACTCTGCAGGCCTTACCGGCTAAAAACAATAGAAATTAATTCACGAAATCAACGCATTTAACCCGCACCATATAGGGAATCCGTGCGGATCGAACTTTGGAACGGAAATAATAATATTTGCCGGTCAGATCAGAGCTATGCGAAAAGCGACGAATAACACGAAAATTGTCGCGGTCACGTATGCTCCATAATAAATATAGGTTACGGGACATTTCGAGCAGATATCATCGATTCAATCGACTCATTTTTGCGTTCGATTACCGCATTACACATACACTACAACACACGATTACACATACGGTAAACAAACACATGCTTGACATGTATCGAAAGCACCTGAATACAGCGTTGCCACGGATATTGCCAGAATTATGAAATGGCGGCCTGTGACAACTCAAGTCAAATCTGATTGCAATTTTACTTCACTTACCAAACTATAACACATACAGTTATTACATGCACTTCTCAAATAATTATTTTCTGTATCATGTTTATTACTATACCCAAATACATTATATTTTGCTTTTTTCAGATTCAATAATTTATAGATTTTCTGTCGACTAGTCAATCCGCTAGTACTACCTTAAGCCCCCAGATCTCAAAGTTTGTCGAATTCAGAGGGCGAACTAAAAATCAACACACACTCGCATATACGACGCCATATTTCCGCCCCTTTTCACCCTAGACTTATACTTGGACGTCCCGACTAATTCCAAACACCATCCATAACCTCAAACCTTAAAGAAAAAAGCAATCTTTCACCGCGAGGCACCTGAAAAATAAATATCTCGATCGTCCCGTTTTTCAAATATCCCGCCAACCGTCACGCGGCCTCGGAGCTCTTACGAATGGAAATGCGAGAAGGAACGACGGAAAAAAAAACGAAGACTGCCTCAGAGATTGCCGCAAGTAAATCCCCTCTCGCAGTTTTACCTGTAATGAACTCCCCAATACCGCGGCATGTCCGTTTCAAAAGCTCATTTCTCTTATATGTATTACCCGATCGAAAGAGAGCAAACAACGGGGGCTACTCGTTGCGCGAGTGCCCTCGTAAAAACGCGGCTTTCCGGTGAATCATTCTGAGCAAGCCGAACGAGACGGCGAAAGCGCGGGACTCGATGGCGAAAATAATTTTTCGTCCACTGACACTTTGGTAGGACGCGAAACAAGAAAAACAAAAACAAAAACCGTGCCACGGAAGTTCAAAAAGTCGGTCGTCGAAAGCACCTGTGTGTTACCCCCCCCCCCTCTCGCTCTCTCTCTCTCTCTCTTTCTCTCTCGCGCACCGATTTTTTTTACCGATCCGTTTACGTTACGAAACAGTCGAAAGCGAGCGAACAATTTTCGAGCCCGGCGATCACGAGAGATGCGAATTTCTGGATTAATATACAAAAAAAGAAAAGAATATCTACAGGGGCGTTGGTCTCGTTCTCGCGCACGGATATGTAACAACAACGCGACATTCACCTGTGTTCTGTGAACCTGTGCTTTATCTGGCTCTATCTATTCGAGGCTCTTTACGCCGAGCGCTATTTTGCGTTATCTGCGCGTCGACGTACAGGCGAACCACGGACTTTTATCAGCTGCTTAGACGCTCTCGCGCGCCCATCTCGCGCGATAACGCCTTCGAATACTCTAAGCTTTCTTTTCACACGTCGCGCCCTCTCTCTCGCGCTCTCTTTCGTACTTGACGTTGTGTCGAGCACGCTCGAACACAAACGCGTAAACACTCGTTTTTATCCTCTCTTTAATTAATCTCTTCGTAGGTTTTTTCTATCAACTTCACTTGCCCCTTCTCTTTTATTTGGTTCTTCTCGACTTCTTGGACGCTCTTAGCGATGTTTACTGTACTTTGGGAGGATTTCTCTTCGTGCCGCGCTGAAGCGACGGAGAGAATAATTTTCCTCGTCTCAACCTACTTCCTCTGTTCGCCGCGGTCCTCTTCTTATCGCGTGTTTTTCGTCTTGTTTCTTTTTTTTTCTTCCTCGTTACGCTTATTTATCACCGAGTTATTTTTACTCGGCATCCTTTTCCTCTAGCACTACCGAGGAATACCGTCGATTTCTTGTGCGACCCTAACCTCATTTTTTGCCGCTCCTTTTCGGTATCTTCGGCGATCGCGACGCCATCTCACGGGCAGACGTTGAAGCGCGATCGCTCGCCGGTAAGAAACGTCGCGAGGGAAAAATCCTACGCCTGAATTGACACGCGCAGAGCCTCGACAATATCACAGAGACGTGTGGGCTGTGACTTTACAATGATCGAGCGAAAATGCTGTCGTTGGCGATCCAAGAAGTAGATTTGCTTACTTGGAGGCGATACGCTACAGGGGCGGCTCGAAAAATTAGTGGGAATGGTGGAAATTAATCGCGAGGAAATAAGTTGTGAGAGTCACTTTTTGGCTATATTTATTTTTGCGTAACGGGTTACGTCAGGTGGGCCAAAAAATGGCATTTTTCAAAAATATCTTTATACGATAGTGGCATCTTTTAGCTATTCGCGACTTTCACGTCCTAGAGGTGGCGCAGCGATATTTCAATATGGCCGGTCGAAGTATAACCTCAAACGTAAACAAGTTCTTCGTTTTTAAGGCCTTAGGCCACAGTAACGGGTATAAAATCATGTGCGAATTTAACATTTAGTACGAATATCAAGCTGTTAGAAGATATATATATATTGTTTTTCGATGTACAAAATGGCCGACTACTCAAAACTTCTCGAAAGAGCCTTTTTCCAATTGGCGTGACGTCAACAATTTTCACTCGATTTACTTCAAATTTAAAAGTTATGTTCCTAACTGCATTTCGCAGAGAAGTACGTACGGAATTTCTGATTAATCGAAAACTTTTTATGAGCAGCTTATGAGCAGTTATAACGAAATTTTTCACTAAAAATTCATTTCTTCAGTTCAAATACCTACAACTTTTGGATAAAACAATATTTTTTTTATTTCGTACGTACTTTTCTAGGTATTCTAATGTAGATTGAGAATTTTTGTTTTTTGTTCTAGGTAAAAAATTGTGAATGCTAAATGTCACGCCTAAAAAAAGATAACAAAAGAAAATATTAGTAGTCAGCCATTTTGTAGATCGTAAAAAAAGATATATATTTTCTAACAGCTTGATATTCATATTAAATAGATGTCTAATTAATTTTATGAGTGAATCATTTTTTCATACGACAAAAAATTGTACAATTCGCAAACGATTTTATCGCCTAACCCCTTAATCAATGGAGTTATGGTAAAAATTAATTCCGTTCGAGTCATGACACGAGACGTCACAACAGCGAACGTTACTACACGATGTTGCCAGGCTCGAGTATTTTCGAAGACTTTTTTCGACCGCGTATGATTCGTGAAGGATCATATGCCACAGGTTGATTTCCATCCCACTGTTCACTCGTTCCACAATCTCTCGTGAATGTGGCGATTGTTGTTATCTACCATGACAATACCTATCGAGCCGGTGTATCAATCATTCTCAGCGTACTGACGGAGATAGGACAGTAGACGATTGTGAAAAATTGCTCGAAATAAATGAAACGACGAATTTATTTTTATCTCGAAGAAGCTCTCGACGAGTCTTCTCGCCAGTTGCCAAATTTGGAAAGTCCAGAAGGAATATTTCGCGAAGATTTCCGCGATAGTAGAATCCAGGGTCTTCTTTCTTTTTTCGTGTAGTCCACGCAGAGTGGCCACAGATGTATCAGGTGGGGAAGTAACGGTTAACTCATCTTCTCTTTCTTCCTCGCTGCTCTCGAAAACGCCTGTCCCATCTGACCCACTGAACACGCGGTTCGATCATGCATGTGGACGCGAGTTTTTTCTCTTCTTTTTTGTTGTTGTTGTACGTATGTATCGGTTCTTACGAACGTGTTTTTACGAACGTTCGCCGATACGTCGAAACGTTCTTCTTTGTTTTCGGGGATGTATCGGTTTTCAGAGTTCGGAGAATGATGTTGATTTCATACTGTTGGATCTTTGCTACCGATTCGTTTCTCCTAGATCTAAGTTCGTATTTATTTTCGCCTTTGTTTCGACCTACCGAAAAAACGCCAATATTCCAATTTCATCCCGATGTCAAGCTGCTGTACGATCGAATGCGAGAAAAAAAATGAAGTCTCGTTGAATTCTGCTGGGCCTAACGCCGTTCTTTTCGCAGCGATCCTAAACGGACATCTCCCTAAGTGGGTAAAAAATTGCATTTTCCGAAAATATTTTTACCCTATAGTATCATCTTTTAACTATATTCCCTGGAAATTTCATTGAGATATTCCTAAAATTGAATGAGCTTCTAACGGTCGGCTGGGCGAGCGGTAGCAGCACCATACTTCGAACTTTAAGGGGTCTTTTCACTTTAGACGCTAAAAAAGAACTATTTTCATGAATTTTTTTGATAGGTTCATATTATAGATATTGATATAAAAGTTGTTACACTTACAGTAGAACCTCGATTATCCGAACTAGTCTCGGTCCCAATTAGCTCGGATAATCAAAAGTTCAGATAATCGAAACGTGGGTTTTTTGGGACGAGATCATAAACAACATTGTTGTTTATGATCTCGTCCCAAAAAACCCACGTTTCGATTATCCGAACTTTTGATTATCGGAACTAATTGGGACCGAGACTAGTTCGGATAATCGAGGTTCTACTGTAATAAATACACGTTCGAAAGACATTTGAAAAATAATGTATTTATTTACGTCACTATGTATAGACGAAAATGGTTGAACAAAATTCCTAAAAAAACTTGTAGGTCTGTTGATGAAACCTCGGAGATGGATCATCCGGAACAAAAAAAATCGGTTTTAGATTCAGTATATATGCTATAGCGCATATCATACGATTTTCGATATATGCAAATATAACAAAATGGCGGATATTTTCCGAAAAAAACGTGTTTTTTGACCGTTTTTGGCAAAAAAAAATACTAAATATCAGAATTTAAAAAAATCCATGATATGCCTTATAGCTATAGTTGTAAAGAATATGTGGTCACAATTTCTTACGGATCGGTTCAGTAGTTTCAAAGATTTTATCAAAAAGCCATCGAAAAACGTTGTTTCAAGAAACACGCGTTTAAAGTTTGGGTTACATAAATACATAACACATTTTTTTCTTTTCGAAAGTGTGTTTATTAAGTCTAACAACTTTTATATCAATATTTATGATATAAACCTATCAAAAAATCATTAAAAAATCGCCTTTTTTAGCGTCTAAAGAGAGAAGTCCCCTTAAACGCGTTTTTCTCGAAACTCTGTTTCCAAAGTCGGTGGACATGATATCTCGAGAACCACTTGATGGATTGATGTCAAATTCACAGGAAATACGATCAGACGCATTTGGAGGTCGTTGACGATCTCACTTGTTCAAAATCGATCTTCATATTTTAATAGTTACGCAAAAATTACGACTTTTTTCACAGATTTTTTATGCTCGAGTTTAAAAGCGTCGCGACGATGTTGAAAAAAAACCGATTTAAAAAATCGACGATCGTCAACGACTCGTATTTATTGTTAGCTTGAATAACCCGTTTGGTTTAGAGATTTCGGATTAACCGTTTAGGCTGGAGAATGTCCACCGCCAAACGTCGCAAAAAAAGGTCATCATCTGTCGGTGGCCATGTTGGTGCTTTTTTCGTGATTTCTTTTTAAAGGCTCTCGATATATGTACCTTTGTGTTAAAGAAAATGCGTTTCTTTTCCACCAACAATTCCCAGAAAAAAATCGTTGGTCCTGCAACTATCGATAGATCAGATCATGTCCTAGTATATGTTGGAATTTCAGTTTAGTAAAAGGCCAACGGTTTCCGAGATTTTGGGCATTATTTGATTTTTTGAAAAAAAAAAAAAAAAAAAAAAAAAAAATCATCTGCTTCTGGTTTTCCGCATGCCATTTCTAGAAATGATACGAATCGCCAATAACTAAGCAACTTCTTGAAGTAATTGGCACGATATGCGTAGTACTTTTTTTTACCGCAGACTTTCAAATTCAGATGTTCGAATTGGTTTGAATGAAAATTCTGCATAAGATCTTTTTTCATAAAGTTTCCTCAACATTTAAGATTAAAAAGGAGACTTTTCTAGATAGAACAAATAACCAAGAGTATTTGAAAAGAATGGGTAAAAAAAGTTAACATTTGTAGAAATGGCATGCGAAAAACCAAGACGATTTTTGTCTCGAAAACCGTGGGACTTTTATTAAACTGAAATTCGAGCATATAGTAGGACATGATCTGACCTATCGACAGTTGCAGGATTATCCATTCATAACAGGACACTCTGTATATGTACAATGATGCCGATTACTTGAATATTCAACTACAAGATCCAAATGAGGCTCATAATGCCAGTACTTGAACAGTTCCTTTATCTGATCATACGCCTACTCCTTTCCTATCGTAGGCCAAAAATTCGGACCTCGTTAAGGGGCTAGGCCACAGTACCGGGTATAAAATCATGTGCGAATTTAACAATTTTTTTTCGTATGAAAAAGTGATTCTCTCGTAAAATTAATTACACATCTATTTAGTATGAATACCAAGCTGTTAGAAAATTTTTTTTTTCCGATGTAGAAAATGGACGACTACTAATATTTTCTTTTGTTATCTTTGTTTTGGCGCTCCGCGGCGTGACATTTAGCGTCCACAATTTTTTACCTGGAACAAAAAACAAAAATTCTCTCCAATCTTCATTAGAATACCTAGAGAAGTAAGTACGGAATTTAAAAAATATTGTTTTATTCAAAAATTGTAGGTATTTGAACTTAAGAAATGAATTTTCAGTGAAAAATTTCGTTGTAACTGCTTATAAGCTGCTCTAAAAATGAAAAGTTTTCGATTAATCAGAAATTCCGTACGTACGTCTTCTGCGAAATGCAATTAGGAACATAACTTTTAAATTTGAAGTATTAGGTGTACAAATAAGTTTTAGGACAGTTTTCAAAAAATTCAAGATTTATTAACAAAGAAGTAAAACACAGTTGTTCATCGAAGTAATCTCCATCGCACTGAATGACCTTCAGCCATCTCTCAGGTAACTCGCGGATGCCTTTCGCAAAGAAACTTTCGTCTTGCGAGGTGAGAAATTTAGCGGCCCATTTTTCCACTTCTTCAAATGTTTTGAATCGCACGTCAGACAAATCGTTCTGCATTTTCCGGAATAAATAATAATCGGATGGGGCTAAGTCTGGTGAATACGCCGGGTGTGGTACAGCTTCCCATCCAAGCGCTAGTAACGTATCCTTGACCGGTTTACCCACATGAGGCCGCGCGTTGTCATGGAGCAGTTTTACTGGACGTTTTCCTTTACCAGAAAATGGACGTTTCTTCTCAATTTCTGGATTCACTTGCATCAATTGATGACAATAGCGATCGGTAGTAACTGTTTGACCAGGTTTGAGAAGTTCATAATACAGTACGCTTTTCATATCCCACCATATGCACAGCATGACTTTGTTACAATGAACATTGCGCTTTGGCGTGGATGTTGTCGGCTCGCCGGGGTCATCCCAATGATATTTGCGTTTCGGATTATCAAAATAAATCCACTTTTCATCGCCGGTCACAATTTTCCACAAGAAAGACTTTCTATGTTGCTTGTTGTAAAGACTCACACAAATGTTAAGACGGCTGTTTTTATTTTCTTGAGTCAGAAAGTGTGGTACCCACTTTGTTCCTTTTCGAATGTTACCCATTGCTTTTAAACGATAAGAAACAGTTTGTTGAGTTACTCCAAGCTGTTCCGAAAGTTGTTTCTCCGTCTGACAAGAGTTTTCATCCAGCAACGCTTGCAGTTCCTGATCGTCCACCTTTACAGGAGGCCCCGTGCGTTCACGGTCACTAACGTCGAAATCACCTTCTTTGAATCGCTTATACCAATACTCACATGTACTTTTAGATACAATGTTGTCTCCAAGAACAGAACATATCGATTCACACGCTTTCCTAACACTTTTTCCCTGATGGAATTCATAGCGAATGCAGTGTCTAATAAATAGCTTATCGGTCTGCATGTTTAATTTACAGAATTTATAGGTTATGTTTATGGCTCCTATACGTTTCGATACTACATATCAAGCGCCATCTATGATAAGTGAGCGGGACCTTTGAATTAATTTAGAATAGCTGTTATGATACAAAATCGAAGTGTCCTAAAACTTATTTGTACACCTAATATATCGAGTGAAAATTGTTGAAGTTATTTGTCACGCCAATTGGAAAAAAGCTGTTTCGAGACGTTTCGAGTAGTTGGCCATTTTGTACATCGAAAAAAATATGTATGTTCTCTAACAGCTTGATATTCATACTAAATAGATGTGTAATTAATTTTATGAGCGAATCACTTATTCATACGAAAAAAATTATTAAATTCGCACATGATTCTACACCCGTTACCCCTTAAATCGGAACTCGCACTGTCGGAAAGTATGCGATCTGGATTGAAGAAAGACCAGTTTTTATTTTTCGTCACCCACGCGTATATCCGAGTGCACGTAGCCAGGTAGCACAAGAAGAGCCTTTCGATGCCTTGGAATTGGGGTAACGCATACATCAGTGGGAAGACGAAAACGTGAGAGAAAGAGAGATGGAGACACATTTACTGATAAACGTATGTGATAACGTCGCGGATTACAGATGTATGATGAAACAGTTACCGAAGACGCAGAGCAATCTCTCTCTTTTCTCTCTCTCTCTCTCTCTCTCTCTCTCTCTCTCTCTCTCTCTCTCTCTCTCTCTCTCTCTCAGCGATAAAAGAAAAATAGACGAAAATCCCGTACACGGAGAATGCGTGAACAAAATTTCGTCTCTTCTCTCCGAACTTGCCGCCGAGCACCTACGATTCAGTTGACAATCTTTTAATCTGTGGCACGTTTCCATAATTGCGACATTAACAAAACTGACAATGAGCACTTTGGAAGAGTCTCGGGGCTTAATTTTTATCCTCGTTAATTTTTGTCTTACCGGGCGATTTCTTTTTTCTCACGACGACGAGACACGCGACTAAAACGGCACAGTCCCGAGAGCAGCAGAATATGCAATTATAATTTTTCAGTTATTCATGCTCGAGACTTTTAATCGTATGTACACGTTCCGTTATATGCACACACAGGATCGTTTCACGTTGAGTTCTACGCAAAGAGTAAACTTCGTTTGTACATTTATTATGATTATTTATTATTTAATTCAACATTCAGTCCGACGTTCGTTATTATTTGTTTTTATATTTGCTATTTATTCAAATTTACAATTTATTGTTGTTGATTTAATTTCACATTCGACTCGGCGTTGATTACGGTTTATTATCGAATTTTGCATTTATTAGTAATTTTTTTATTTAACATTTATCGTCATTTATTAAATTTTACGTTCAATTGGGTGTTCGTTATTATTTACTATTTAATTTTTGCAACATTTATTATTATTTATTTGATTTTATTTTAAATTCGACATTCGTCATTATTCATTATTCAGTTTAACATTCAATACCGTATCGTTATATATTATTTATTGGTATTATTATAGATTATTGAATTTCCATCAAAAGTCAACATTCGCGAAAATTTGTTGAATTTAATCATTATTGTTATTATTATGTTTTCCGAGCTGTTGTTTTAGGGCAACAATAATACACGAAGATGAAGATCGAGATGTTTGTCAAGGATAAGAGCAAAGCCTGCGCTTGTTTTCGCGCCGAAACGACTTCCGGTTGCGGTCGATGAAGCGTGGATCCTGCTGCCCGGACTCTCGCATTGCCGCGATGCGTTTCACTCAGAAAATGAACACATACGTATATATGAATATATACACACACCGTGACCAATACAATCGAGGTCGTTTTCGATGCGACGACGTACGATCTCTTCTGGTAAGGTGAACTCTTTGAGAAACAATCCCGAGCAGTAAATAAATTAGAAGAAAAAGAAATTCCCTTGGTAAGCCCGAAATAATACGCGGACTCGGCAGACCGGTGAAAAAATGTGTACAGAGTAAGAAGAATAAACGGGAAGGAAGAAAAAGCGAGGGGATAGATAAAAATCGAATGTGCCGTTGTAACGCGGCGGTGCTCTCATGGCGGAGGGGAGGAGTGTGTTTGTGCGGTTCGTTTTCTATTCGAAGTTTCGGTACGTCGTAAAAATCCCCTAACATGAGAGGGAGAGAAATAAAAGGTGGAAAATGAAGAGAGAGAGAGAGAGAGAGAGAGAGAGAGAGAGAAAAAAGACAGAGAGAGAGAGAAAAAGGTGGAAATGAAAAGAGAGGAGAGGGGAAGTTATGCTCTCCTTGAAGAAATGACGTAGCCGTCCTCCATGTTTCTCCTCTTTTCAGGTTATCCGGAAGAAACGACGGCAGCGCCATCACGCAGCCGCGAAATCCTAATATACCTGTACGTAGCAACCCTAGGCGAATCGCCATTTTTCCTTTCTCCCGCTCTGTCTATCGTTTTCCTCTCCCCGCTCTCCTCTGGCCTCTCTCGCTTCCTTTTCCACCCTCGCCTTCTCGATCTTTCTGTTTCTTGCTCCCTCTCTCTCTCTCTCTCTCTCTGTCGTTCTCCCTCCTCACCTTCTCTCACTCGCCATCGCCTTCTTTCTCTCTCCTGTCATGTCTCTCTCCGTTACTTTCTTCCTCTCTCCGCCTGTACCTCTTTCTTCCGGCCCTTCTGTCTAGCTCCCTCCCTCCTCTCTCTCTCTCTCTCTCTCTCTCTCTCTCTCTCTCTCTCTCTCTCTCTCTCCTCTCCATCTCCCTTCCACGCTTTCGCTTCCCTTCGCTCTTATCCCTTTCGCCCATAACCCGACGGTTCTTATTCTCTTCCCCGCCGCACAAAAAAGTCCACCCAGTACATATAGCTACACCCGGTGCACGAATTTCTATAGATGGCAGCACCAAAGCACGACCCTTTCGCGATCCGTCTCCATTTTTCTTCCCCGTTACTTCTTCCCTTCGCTGCTTTTCTGGCGTCTCTCCATTTTCGTTGAGGCTGCCAAAGCTACGGGCATCCTCAAACATGGCGGCCTCTCCCACGAGACTGGTATTCCACAGCAGCCGAAGACTGGCAGCAGTATTTTAGTAATTTATTAGTATTTACTGGGTCTCAATCTCCAAATCGAATGGTACGATACAAAAACGGTAATCTCTGATGATTTCCAAGCCAAACAACCGAAAATCCTGATTGAGTTCGAAGTTCTGTTGTTCCTGAATGACATCTATAAAATACTTGCTTCCATTTCTAGGAACTTCTATCAGTTGACTAAAAGTTAGTAGAAATTCCAATGGTGCCTCTACTCGCTGTTACATGATAGCAGAAAGTTGCTAGAATTTGCAAAGTATCTCTAGTTGTTTTTGCGTACAGCTAGAAAGAACTAGAAATATCCATGGCATCTTCAGAAACTTGTACTGGACAACTAGAAGTAACTGGAAATCCCGTCGTGTTTCTGGTCTTGATTCCTGACTGGCATTTACGCCTGGAACTTACCAGACACTCTATTGCATTTCTAGTCAACCGCGCCAGGCGACTAGAAGTTACTAGAAATCTCCACGGCGCCTCTAGGAACTTCTACGAAACAGCCAGAAGTTACTAGGAGTTCCTTAGCATCTTTATCAACTTCTACAAGACAACTTTCTAGTTGTCTTGTAGAAGTTGATAAAGATTCTAAGGAATTTCTAGTAACTTCAAATTACTAGAGATGCTAGTAACTTCTACAAGGCGATTAGAGCTCACTCGAAATTTCATAGTGCCTCTAGTAATTTGTACTGCACAACTAGAAGTTCCTGGAATTTCCAAAGCGCCTCTAGTAACTTTCACAAGACGATTGGAGCTGACTAGAAATTTCATCGCGCCTCTAGTAATTTGTACTGCACAACTAGAAGTTACTGGAATTTCCATAGCGCCTCTAGTAACTTCCACAAGGCAACTAGAGGTTACTAAAAATTGCATAGCGCCGCTGGGGAACTTGTACTGGACAACTAGAAGTTACTGGAATTTCCATAGCGCCTCTAGTAACTTCCACACGGCAACTAGAGGTTACTAGAAATTTCATAGCGCCGCTGGGGAACTTTTACTGGACAACTAGAAGTTACTGGAACCTTCATAGCGCCTCTAGTAGCCTTCTACAAGGCAACTAGAGGTTACTAGAAATGTCATAGCGCCGCTGGGAAGCTTGTACTGGACGACTAGAAGTGACTGGAATTTCCATAGCACCTCTAGTAACTTTCGCAAGGCAACTAGAGGTTACTAGAAATTTCATAGCGCCGCTGGGGAACTTGTACTGGACAGCTAAAAGTTACTGGAACCTCCATAGCGCCTCTAGTAACTTCCACAAGGCAACTAGAGGTTACTAAAAATTGCATAGCGCCGCTGGGGAACTTGTACTGGACAACTAGAAGTTACTGGAATTTCCATAGCGCCTCTAGTAACTTCCACACGGCAACTAGAGGTTACTAGAAATTTCATAGCGCCGCTGGGGAACTTTTACTGGACAACTACAAGTTACTGGAACCTTCATAGCGCCTCTAGTAGCCTTCTACAAGGCAACTAGAGGTTACTAGAAATGTCATAGCGCCGCTGGGAAGCTTGTACTGGATAACTAGAAGTTACTGAAACCTCCATAGCGCCTCTAGTAACTTCTACAAGGCAACTAGAGATTACTAGAAATTTCATAGCGCCGCTAGTAACTTGTACTGCGCAACTAGAAGTTACTGGAAATTCCTTAGCGCCTCTAGTAACATCTATAAGGCAGCTAAAAGT
>OZ023319.1:14839218-14864218 GCA_964007375.1 Ophion obscuratus | reverse complement strand
CCCCGAGGCATAAGGGGCGATGGAAAAAAAGGAAAGGAGAAAAAAATAAATAAAACTGTTTTCCCGACAACAGCGAGGGGGTCGATCGATTTTTTCGAGCAACGCAGTGGGGAGGAGGCCAAACGGGCAGGGAAGAAATTATTTACGATGATACATAGGTATGTATATTCGATGGTGAAAATATCTTTCGTTTTTTCATTCGTGACCATCATTCGGATGCGGGCCACTTTTTCGCTACATTTCCATTGGGCTGATAAATGGCAAGGCAGGTGCGACGATACGCGACGCGCGAGACAGGCGCGGGATTACGTTTTCGATTTTACAGTTGTCGAAGACTGATCGCAAACTTTTCGTTCGAGGATCCGGATCAAGGAGGTCCGAGTTTGGGTGTGATGCGAAACGAGTCTGCGTATGATCGGGTCGAGATTCTCATGTAGATCTCGTAGTTGAATATTCAAATTATTGGATACATTGTACATGTACCGGTTGTTCTATTTTAATCTTGCACCTGATTTATCTCGAAAAAATACTGCTCCAATCAAGTATAGTGAATTGAGTATTGAGTATAGAGAAACTTTTAGGGTTCAAAGGGAAATTTCACTTTTTCTTTGGTCGATAATGAAAAATGTCGGCTTTAAGATGGATGGTCTGTTTTTTTTTCTGAATGGAAACATAACTTTTTACAGCAAAACATTTGTCAGGCCAAAATTGACAAATTTTGCAGGACATTTTTTTTCGATAAAGTCCATCATTTTTCGGTTAGAACACCATTTTCGACTATTTTAGCGCTTTAGGGTGTACCACAGGAGGTAAAGTCTTTAAGGGGGTATCCCTGCCTGGAAACGTCAAAAAATTGTTTTTTGACGTTTCTTGAATATTTTAAGACCAACCGGACCCGGAAATTCTAAAAACTGACGAAGTTACACCTATTTTAGTGGAACAGTGTGCGTCGGGTTTGAACGCGATTATCGCGAATCTACATATCTTGCCACGGCGGGATTGATATCTTGAGTGACTTTCACACTATTGACTTGAATTTGCACAGTTGACGTTCAAACAGTAGTCATTTTCGGTTCACGATCACATTTTCTAATTGGATGAACCATTCGTTGAGGGAAGGTTCTGCCTTGTTGGGCCAAAAAATGTTCGATTTTCAACCAATTTTTATGCGAAAAGTATTGAATATAGAATGCTGATATTTGGTAGGAGAGGCAGAAGCTAAGCACTTGGGTTCTAGCTTCGATTCCGATTAGGCGAAATATTTTCTTCGAAATAAATCATTACAGGAGGTTGGGGAATGGCGAAATATAATAAATAATCATACAACTCTCAGTTGCGTTTTTAATTTTATTTTCGATTTATGAAATATTCTATGCATTTAGTAGACGGGCATTTCACTATTAGAATCACTATTAGTTCACTATTAGAATCTTGGGGAAGTACATTTTTGATAGTATCAGGAAACATCCATTTTGTGAAAACCTACTATATTATATAGCATTGAAGAAAAAACGTATAAGATTGGTGGTTGCGGTTAACATATGTGCATAATTCATCCAACTGCTAAAATATCGATAAGCAGTACTATACTTTTGGTAGTAACTACACTGCAAACTTTTTTTTTATTCAAATAGGATCTATTTAAATTAAATAGGTTTTTTTCTTGGCTCTCGGCCTACTACGATCTTATTTGTTTCAGATATTTTTTATTTGTTTCAGCTATTCTTTTTAAATATTGAATATATTCAAATTGAATAAATAAAGATTCGATTCAACTGATTCTCTATTTGCTTACAATGTACAATGTAAATCTAAGTGTACCATATACATAAAATATTTCATAAATCTAAAAAAAAGTGAAATAGTTAATTGACAGTTGTATGACAACGATTTTGTATCGTAATTCGTCATTACCAAGAGACCAAATGAATTCATATAATTATTTGCTCCATCACATAAAGTATATAAATTAGTTAAGGGAGACTTTGTCCTTGATTTGAGCTTGATGTTAGCGGCTCAACATGAGCAGCTAGAAGAAGAGGAGGGATGCCTCTATGGACCAGGCATTGCCGATTAGCGGTAATTATAAACACATTTGTGTAAACACATTACAAAACTTTAAACGCGTTTTTCTCGAAAACGCGTTTTTAAAAATGGCTGACATTCTCCTGACCGCTGTAATTAACATATCGACCTGAAATTTGGAGAGCATACTCAGAAAATATGTCTTCACGGAATGACGGATCGTTTTTTCGGTAGATACATTTTTGCATTTATTATTTATCTTTTTATGCGAAAACACAACGCGAAAATTCGATTTTTTTTTAATTGCCGCCATTTTCCGAAATTTGTACTAAACGAAAAACCCATCAGTCATTCCATGACCAAAGGGTCACAGATTGATAATATGCTTTGAATTTGTGTTTCAGATCAACAAAGAGGGGGCAGTGATGTCAGCCGTTTACCTCCCGCGATTTGAGGACCTGTTTTCGCGGAGCTGCAACGGCCGCTATTTTGGTTTTTTAAAAAAAAATTTTTTTTTTACGTTTTGTATATCATGTATAAAAGCAAGAAAAAAACCGCACTCAAAAAGCTTTACTCGTTTCCTTTAAAAAAAATAAAATGTAAACACCTGAAATATGGCACTCCAAGGACAAAGTCTCCCTTAATACGATTGTGATTATTATAGAGTTTTATCGAATAACATGCTATATATTTTTAAAACATAATCTATATATATATATAATCTCCTCTCTCTCCACCCTCCCTACCCCCACACCTCTTTCATATGTGTGTTGCAATAAAGACAGACCATTCAATAAAATCGAAAAATGGTTGACTCTCCGAAAATTCCATCCAACTTAAATTAAAAAACATCAAATGTATCCATACAGTGGGTTCAACTAACTTGTTTTTTGAGCAAATTAAACCGAATCACAGATTTATTAGGATTGAAAAATATATTTACTTATTGGACGATATTGAATATATTTTGATTTGAATAAATACATGTATCTAAAGTAAATCATTTCAATAATGGAATGCAATAGGAAAAATTTGATTCCACGAAAAATGTAGTTAATTCAAATAAACAAAAATCAAATTTCGCGCGATTAATTCATATCAATAGAATTTTTCTGTCAGTGTATGGCTATAAAATATTATTGTCCCCTCAGGGAAACATAAAACATATTATAGTTAAAATATGATTCAGAGCATCATAGCATTTCTCTCAGTATAAATTCAAGTTTAGGCACGAAAAAAAAACAACAAAAAATTCACGTAGCATGGACAAGTCCAGTTTCGTTCGCCTGCTTCTCAACTACCGTTTTCGACACGGATATTGACCGCTCACGAGATCGCAACTGCATATATACTCAACGGCGAAATTATTTCGCGGGTTTTTTTTTTTAAATTGAATTCGGTGCCCATCCCCGTTCCCTGTCAAGGTGATAGACATCGACTAGCCTCGCTGGTCGGATCTGCGAAAGAATTTCTCCCGTGTGGTGCCTAGAACGCCATCTTACATATATAGCCAACGCCATCCTCCTTGCACCGCGGTCGTATATAGCGATGTACTTTCTACACACCGGCGTGACGACGATTCTACCGATCGAGACGACTAGATATACACCGAATGGGTTAACCGTTCGCCTCTTTTTGCCCCCCCCCCCGCCCCCCTCGAGCCCCACGCTGCTGCGCTGCATCTTTCTCTCCGTCTTTCGCTCAGTCATCGTTCGTTCTTTTTTTTCCCCACGTTTTTTTTTCGCTCGTTGCCTTCTTCCCTTCCCACTCGGGGATATACGCCGGCATCGCGTACTTTCGCATCCGCGAGAGATCGTTTTCCAAGGCGCACGCGGATATGCGGCCTTCTCTCTCTCTCTCTCTCTCTCTCTCTCTCTCTCTCTCTCGCTCTCTCTCTTGCTCTCTCGTTGAATTCGCTTGATAATGAAGACGAGAGAAAAGAAAATTCGAACGGCGGGAAAAGAGAGTCGAGGCTCGGTGAAGGGAAATACAAGAGAGGCGCGGGGGGGGGGGGGGGGAGGGGGCTTTTCCTTCGAGGAGGCAGCGACCAAACGATCAACCGAGTTATATGGCTCGCGTATTCTCATCTACGAGAAAAATCGCCGCAAATTCATGCGCACACGTGCACGTTATAAGCCGAATCCGAAAAGGGCATGATTATTTTATTTCGTCCATCTAATTTCATTCAAACTACCGATTTGGTAGTTTTGGATGCGAATTATTCTTTTTTAGTTCTCTTTTGGTGGGCGATATATATATATATATATATATATATATATATATATATATATATATATATATATATAGATATAGATATATATATATATATATATATATATATATATATATATATATATATATATATATATATAAAGTCCCACGAAATAAACATTTTCGAGATAAAAATTATCTGCTTTTGGTTTTTCGCATGCTATTTCTACAAATGATAACTTTTTTGACCAGGTTTTTTTCAAAAAATACTCTTGGTTATTTGTTTTATCTAGAGAAGTCTTCTTTTTAACCTTAAATGTCAAGGAAACTTTATGAAAAAAGATCTTATGCAGAATATATATATATAGGGTGTCCTGTTATGAATGGATAATCCTGCAACGGTCGATAGGTCAGATCATGTCCTACTATATGCTGGGATTTCAGTTTAGTAAAAGTCCCACGGTTTTCCAGATTTTCGGCTGTATGTTATTTTTTGAAAAAACATCAGCTGCTCTTGGTTTTTCGCATGCCATTTCTACAAATGATATGAGTCGACAATAACTGAGCAACTTTTTAAAGCAATTGGCACGATGTGCGTAGTATTTTTTTTTTTTACACCGCAGACTATCAAAGTCAGATGTTCGAATTGGTTTGTATGAAAATTCTGCATAAGATCTTTTTTCATAAAGTTTCCTTGACATTTAAGGTTAAAACGAAGACTTCTCTAGATAAAACAAATAACCAAGAGTATTTTTTGAAGAAACCTGGTCAAAAAAGTTATCATTTGTAGAAATAGCATGCGAAAAACCAAAAGCAGATGATTTTTATCTCGAAAATGTTTATTTCGTGGGACTTTACACACACACACACACGCACACACACACACACACACACACACACACACACACACACACAATTGATTAAGAGTAGTAGTTCATTCCACATGTAAACTCTTGCGGGTTTTTACAACCTCCCATACGTTTTTCAGTTTCCTTTTTACATTATAATATTTTTTACGGCAATCTGTCTGTTTTTTTCCTCTCTTGCCTTTCCATGGTTCCACTTATTCCTATTTTCTAATTAATTACCTAATTCGTTATATATATATATATATATATATATATATATATATATATATATATATATATATATATATATATATATATAGTGCACAAATTAATTTCATTTTTTTTGTAAAATTCGAGAAAAAAACTTTATAAAAGTACAAAAAAGATGTTCCTCATTAAAACAGACCCCATCATTTTTTAACACACCGAAAGGGATAGAGATCACTTCTATTGATTGAAATAACTTTGAAGCTTGCGTCGTTGGAATGCGACGATTCATTTTTGTTTTTTTTTTATTTTTTTTTTATTTGTATTATTATGGAAAGCCGTTTTTTGCAAATTAAGGTCGCGAATATCCAATAGATATACATGAAAACGTTTCAGTGAGGTGCACAGCCTAAAACGGCAAAAAGAGAAATTGCACAATTAAAAGGAATCAATTTTCGTTGCGTTCGAACGATGCAAACTTCAACATCGTTGATTAAAATCGTTCTGGTATTTTTATGTATAAATTCTCAGCCTTACGGGAAAAGCAAGAATCTAATTCGTTCACCCAATATATATATATATGCAGTAGTGATCTTGTGAGCGGTCAATACCCGAGTAGAAAACTGAATGTCAATTCGATCCTGTGGGATCTAATAATATTCTTCCAAACTATGATTCCGTTTCTTCTGGATCCGATTTCGTATTTATTTTCTTCTTAAGGCGTTGATGTAATATGAAAATGACGAAGACTCGTTCGTCACTTGAGGCAACTTAAATTGAAGAGGAACGTCCAACATACAGTGCAGGTATCACAGGCACTTATGTAGAAACTTATGACTGCAACGATAGAACAGCTAGTCAAATTTAAAACGCATTTTTCTCGAAACTATGTTTTTCAAAACGGTGTACACGATTTCTCGACATCCAATCGACGGATTGACTTGAAATTTGGTACACTTATTCAGGGTAATAGCAGTTTAATCTTGACCGACGTTTTTCTTCTTAACATTGTTTTTCCCTAGTTATTAGCAATAATAATATTATTTTTCCTCGAAAAATCGAACAAGAATTCAATTTTTTAATATTGGTCATTGAAACGCGAAAACAAAAAAAGCTCGGTCAAGTCTTAGCCAATATTATCTATTTTAAGAAGAAAAAAAAACTTTTTTTTCACATCAACCGGGTGTCAAAAATTAAGTACACCGGTGACCCCCTCACGTTCAAAGGTTCTTCATCAGATTGTTTAGAACTTCTGTAATTATTATTTTTCAACGAACTTCGATGTACAACTTTGTCAATGTAAATACATGCAAATGAATGCCCAAACGGTTTTTCAATCATCTTACCTTCAAAATTAATTAAGGGTTACAATATACATGCACAATGTATCCAGTAATTTGAATATTTAACTACGAGATCCGAATGAGAACCATAATAGCAGGGCTTGGGGAGGGCTCCGTTTCTCGATCCGATCATACGCTGACTCGTTTCGTATCACAGACAAACAACGATACGTCAATCGAAACACCCTTGTGCTTCAAAAGTACTCTTATCGTACGAGAGAAGGTCCCCACAGCGAGTTACATTCGCCGTATGTGTGTGTGTGCGTGTCTCAAGAGGGTAGATTTGGACATTATATATATATGGGTCATTCCATGTCAAATCGACAAATTTTTTACCTGACCCCCTTTGATTTCGCTGAAAATTTTCTATCTTTTTCTACCCCCCGAAAGTTATTTTTCAGAATTTTTTCAAATTTTTTTTCCCGACTCAAAAAAAGTTATGAATTTTTGAAAAAAACCGCTCTTTTATTTTTAAATTGCCAGAACTTTTTCAAAAATTGACCGTTTGGGAACTTTTTTTTTTCAAAATTTTTGTTTTTAAATGTAGTTTTCGAAAAAAAATATGAAAAAATTTTCAGAATCCCAGATATATGAAATATTTTAGTTTTTTTGAAAAAACCGTAATTTTCTCAAAGTCCGACCGTTTTTTTTTTGTTTTTTTTTTGCTCTAAAAATACTTCAACTAATTCTGCAATGATCCCCGTTAATCAAAAGATGTGACGACAATCGCTTCTAATTTTTTTTCTTGATTATAAAAAAAATTTTGTTGAATTTTTGCTGATTTTATATAACTTTGTTATGAAATTTTTTTTATTTCCTCGTGAAACCTCAAAAGTTGAAAAATAAAATTTTATTGGAGAATTTCAAGTGATTATCGTCCAAGAAATTGTTATTTTAAAAAAAAAGAATTTTTTTCTCTCATTGACGTTATTTTTTTACTCTTATGGACGTTTTTTTTTGGTACTGAAATATGACAACTTCAAAAATACAATGGGTTTAAAAGTTACCTCCAGTTGATACAATGTGATAATTTAAGAGCTATCGATTGTCGGTAAAAAAGATATCATCTACATTTCATTTAAATAATATGGAGGTTATGTTTTCAGAATAATTACATTGTCGTTGTGTTCATCGTGTCACGTAGACTTACTATTGCTAAATAAAGTACCTATTATTTATCATAAAGTGCTGTTAATTTATATTTTGTTAACGAGTGATTACAATGCCGAAGTTTTTTGATCGATGTTGCAATCCATTTAATTTGGAGAAGCATAGAAAAAAAATATCCCTGCGAAATTTACCGGAGCATTTAGCAATTCGATACAATTTGTCGACTGATGAGCGAATATGTAGTTCATGTTATAAAAAAATGCTTCAGCCCTCTGTTGACAATACTTCTGATGAAAGTTAAATAAAAGATAATATAATTTGAACACACACAAAAAAATGTTTTTAATTTATTTAAAGATGTTAAGAGACGGTGAATTTATTTAAGAGTAAGAAAAGTCCTTTTTTTTACTTTTTTGAAAAAAAATAACAATTTCTTGGACGATAATCACTTGAAATTCTCCAATAAAATTTTATTTTTCAACTTTTGAGGTTTGAGGAAAAATTTCATAACAAAGTTATATAAAATCAGCAAAAATTCAACAAAATTTTTTTTATAATCAAGAAAAAAAATTAGAAGCGATTGTCGTCACATCTTTTGATTAACGGGGATCATTGCAGAATTAGTTGAAGTATTTTTAGAGCAAAAAAAAAACAAAACAAAAACGGTCGGACTTTGAGAAAATTACGGTTTTTTAAAAAAAACTAAAATATTTCATATATCTGGGATTCTGAAAATTTTTTCATATTTTTTTTCGAAAACTACATTTAAAAACAAAAATTTTGAAAAAAAAAAGTTCCCAAACGGTCAATTTTTGAAAAAGTTCTGGCAATTTAAAAATAAAAGAGCGGTTTTTTTCAAAAATTCATAACTTTTTTTGAGTCGGGAAAAAAAATTTGAAAAAATTCTGAAAAATATCTTTCGGGGGGTAGAAAAAGATAGAAAATTTTCAGCGAAATCAAAGGGGGTCAGGTAAAAAATTTGTCGATTTGACATGGAATGACCCATATATATGCGCGAAAAAGTAGCGAACACTACGGCAATAGTATATGAGGCATTCCACGTCACTTCAGCCAGTAAAAAAAAAATCCACAAATAATTTTGAAAAATCGAGTTACTTTATTGAAAAATATTCACCGAGTGTCGAAATTAAAAAAAAAACATCTGACGTTTTTTCTCGTTGATTACCATATTTTAACATTTTTCCATTCAAACGGCTGTATCTTTGGCAGGATTTGACGTATTTACATTCGTAAAAAACGAAAATATGCGTCTTTTTCTAGTCTTCCAGAAAAAAATCAACTTAGATTTTATTGAGCAAGTCGAACGTCCGTTTCAGGGCGAAATATGCAAAAATATTTTTTTTTCTCAAGAAAATGCACTCGTTATTTTTTTTTTAATTTCCCCGAATTGTGAATACAAAAAGCGGATTTTTGGCATTTTTTATGATATGGGATTCCTAAACACCGTGAAGTAACAGCTATTTTTTTTTTATATTAATATTCGATTGAAGAGTGTGGAGCACTCGCTGTATATTTACCAGGTTTTTCAAATACATACGACATATATGTCATATCGAATTTTAATAAAAAATAAAAATAAAAAAAATGTTACTTCACCGTTTTTAGGAATCCTATAATATAAAAAATACCAAAAATCCGTTTTTCGTATTCACAATTCGGGGAAATTTAAAAAAAAATAACAAGTGCCTTTCGTCGAAAAAAAAAATATTTTTGCATATTTTGCCCCGAAACGGACGTTCGACTTGCTCAATAAAATCTAAATTTATTTTTCCGAAAGACTAGAAAAAGACGCGTATTTTCGTTTTTTACGAATGTAAATACGTCAAATCCTGCCAAAGATACAGCCATTTAAATGGAAAAATGGTAATCAACGAGAAAAAACGTCAGAAATGTTTAAAAAATTTCGACACTCGGTGAATATTTTTCAAAATTATTTGTGGATTTTTTTTTACTGGCTGAAGTGACGTGGAATGCCTCATATATATATACATATATGAGGCATTCCAGGCATTATATATATATATATATATATATATATATATATATATATATATATATATATATATATATATATGAGGCATTCACGTCACTTCAGCCAGTAAAAAAAATCCACAAATAATTTTGAAAAATCGAGTTACTTTTTGAAAAAGATTCACCGAGTGTCGACATTTTAAAAAAATTATATATATATATATATAATTTAAATAAAATTTAAAAAAATAATATATAAGTATGATTTTTGGAAAATTTCCCAAAATTAGTTACAAACTCGTTCATAATGTTCAAACAGACAACAATTGGTAACGCAAAACTTATTTGCGTGTTAGCTTAAGGCCTTAGGCCACAGTAACGGGTATAAAATCATGTGCGAATTTAACAATTTTTTCTCATATGAAAAAGTGATGCACTCATAAAATTAATTACACATCTATTTAGTATGAATATTAAGCTGTTAGAAAATATATATATATTTTTTTTCAATCTACAAAATGGCCGACTACTCGAAACTTCTCGAAACAGTTTTTTTTCCAAATGGCGTGACAAATAACTTCACCAATATTCACTCGATTTACTTCAAATTTAAAAGTTATCTTACTAATTGCATTTCGCAAAGTACGTACGACATTTCTGATAAATCGAAAACTTTTCATTTTATGAGCAGTTTATGAGCAGTTACAATGAAATTTTTCACTGAAAATTCATTTCTTAAGTTCAAATACCTACAACTTTTGAATAAAACAATATCTTCAAAATTCCGTACGTACTTCTCTAAGCATTCTAATGTAGATTGACGAGAATTTTTGTTTTTTGTTGTAGGTAAAAAATTGTGGATGTCAAATGTCATGCCGCGGAGCGCTTAAAAAAAGATAAAAGAAAATATTAGTAGTCGGCATTTTGTACATAACAAAACATTCTAACAGCTTGATATTCATACTAAATAGATGTGTAATGAATTTTATAAGTGAATCACTTTTTCATACGAAAAAAATGGTTAAATTCGCACATGATTTTTATACCCGTTACTGTGGTCCAAGGCCTTAAGGCTAAGACGCAATTGAATTTTGAGTTACCAATTATTGTCTGTTTGAACATTATGAACGAGTTTTTATCTGATTTTGGGAAATTTTCTAAAAATCATACTTACCATGATAACTCGAAATCCTTAGACTTTGGACTAAGGTAACCTAGGTTAGATATGTTTCTAACCAAATAACCTATCACCCCCTTAAGGCTTTGCATCGACCTTCCTAACACCCTGTATATGTTTGTTGTGTGTGTGTGTGTGTGTGTGTGTGTGTGTGTGTGAGAGAGAGAGAGAGAGAGAGGAGAGAGAGAGAGAGAGAGAGAGAGAGAGAGAGAGAGAGAGAGAGAAGATGAGAGAGAGAGAGAGAGAGGAGAGAGAGAGAGAGAGAGAGAGAGAGAGAGAGAGAGGAGAGAGAGAGAGAGAGGGAGAGAGAGAGAGAGAGAGAGAGAGAGAGAGAGATGAGAGAGAGAGAGAGAGAGAGAGAGAGAGAGAGAGAGAGGAGGAGAGAGAGAAGAGAGAGAGAGAGAGATGAGAGAGAGAGAGAGAGAGAGAGAGAGAGAGAGAGAGAGAGAGATAGACAGAGGGGGGGGAAGGTTTCTCGTTTATTTTCTCGTATACACGTTCTTGGACGAGAAAGCGATGAATCAGGAGAGTCCACGGCGTCCACGGCACCGTAGCAGAGAGCCGCGGACAAGTCCTAATTTCCGCCGCCTGAGCGCGATCACACACATGTAAAAGAGCAGAGGAAGAGTGAGAAAGAGACCGGGAGAGAGAGAAAGAAAGAGAGAGAGAGAGCGAGAGCAAGCCGCCATGGCTTTACCGTAAGATATAACAGTACTGCATTCCAAATGCCCTTCGCGCGTTGATTCGTTTCTTTCAGTTCTCTCGCGGATCGTCCTCGTCCATTCCTACTCTTCGTCCTTCGTTTCTTCGCTCTCTTTCTCTCTCTCTCTCTCTCTCTCTCTCTCTCTCTCTCTCTCTCTCTCTCTCTCTCCCTCCCTCCCTCCCTCTCTCTCTCGCCCCTCTCACTCCCTCTCTCTCTCTCTCTCTCTCTCTCTCTTTCTGGTTATCGCGTCATCCGTTCACCATCTCATTTCGGGCGTCCTCTCTCGCCGCTCGCTCGCAGCTCGCTCTCCTTCACGTCCTCTTTCGTTTCGTTACCTCTCTTTTGTATCTTTCAGCTCATCCGCATAGGAGAATCTCCACGACTATAACTCTTCTCTTCGCGCAACGTCTCGCTCGATCTTCCCCACGAGCGCGCTCGTTTCAGCACACGTGCCCTCTCGTCACTTTTCCTTCATTCAATTTCGTTGAATAATCGTTTATAATCGAGGAAAATAACGCGAAAGGGAATGCCAGCCGGGAAAACACGACAAGCATACGAGGCCGATATCTTTCAACTTCAATTTGCAACGAAGACTTTGTGTTAATTCCAACAATCGACCGAGTTAGGACGATTTCTGTGAAGAGCCGCCCACTGCGCTAAGGCGTATGCGTTTTTTGAAAGAATTGTTTTACGAAACGGACTAAAGTTTGTTTGGGTTCGGAAATTTGGACAGAGTGTAGTTTGTAACATTTTCTATCGTATGATCGCATGATTTTTTCGTATTTTTTATCTATTTGTTGATAACAAATTATTGAAGTTGTTTTTACGGTCGAAAGTAGAACTTTTTTTTTTACTCATGCTTGGCATTTTTATTTTTGGGCAGCTACGGCGGCACTCTCTGCAAATAATAATAATCTCATTGTTTACGAATATTTTCAACTAAAAAAAAACCTCCAACCTGTCAAGACTATGAATTAATCGTGTGTAAATTTCTAACTTTCTCATTCCAATAGTCGGATCAGAAGAAAATATTGAAAACCGACCTGTTTTTTGGACAAAGCCTTACCCCTTCAGCTGGAGGGGTAGGTGTAAAATTTTCAAAAAATGGATTTTTTTTGCATTATCCAATAGTATGGACAATTATAAACATGCTGTTCATATACTTATATAAATGTAAGTAGACAATTTATATGAAAATTCCACACTCGAAACTCTAAACGTGTTTTTCTCGAAATGTCGTTTTTCAAAACGGTACACACGCTCAACGGAAGAGTTTTCAAGCTATTGGTCTCAAATTTTGACACAACATCCATCCCGACATTCTCAAGCTTTTTTCTAATATTCATATTTTTTACAGAACAACTGTCAAAAAATATGCTAAATTCGATACTTTTTTTTCAAACGGACGCCATTTTGTCAATTTTGATATGAAAAAAAACCTCCAAAGCAAGATAGCGGCTTTCATACCGATTAATAATCTTTTTACAAATTTTGTTTCAGATAATATTTACGTCCACACACCCTGAGGACTCCTTTTGTTCGGAGACATTTTCGACGGATAAAAAAAATGTTTACAAATTAACGTTTGAAAAAGTAATTTCTCTTCTTCGTTAGTGCTTTGTGTCAAATCAAAGCACTCATGAAGAAGAGAAAAAACAATTTTAAACGTTCATTAGTAAAAAAAAAAAATTCGATTTTATTTTTAAATGATTTTTGCAAAAATCAGACAAGCATATTTGAACCATTGAAAAAAAATCGCGAAAATCAGCCACGTTGCGACGCCTTACACTGTGATAATCCCTCAAAATACAATACCGAGACACGAGGTTGAAGTTTGCATCGTTGGAATGCAACAAAAATTATTTTCACTGTTATCCAGTCATATTTTGCAAATTTAGCTTGTAGATTGCTACATAAGTTTTCGAAAAAATGTTCGCGTGATTTTCGCAGCTCAAATCTGCCAAAGGAAATTTGGGAAGTAAAAGAAAAAATCAACTTCGTTGCATTCCAACGACGCAAACTTCACCGTCTTCGCCATGTCTTTTGATTAGACCAATTTTCAAGCTCCCCAGTGCAAGACTTTCATAAACTCCTATCTGCCTCAATGTTTTTTCTCATCCGGTGATGCGATCACAGCCACATATCAAACTACGTTGAAAATACCCTTTTTCCCACTATATAGAAACCGTTTTCACAATAACCTAGGTACACAAACCCCACTGCCAGTCCGACCCAAAATCCGACGAGCAAACGACCGAAATTTCCGCCAGCTAGCGAGCAAGAGCCAATAAGTACATCCTCCCTACACATCGCCACGTCAGGCGTTCACAGACGCACGAACATTTTTTTAATTGGTTCAGGTATGGAAATACCGCATATAGACGGCGCGCGTAAACTCATTTTCATTTCCGTGAACGTTTTTTTTTACCGTAATTAAATAACAGTATTCGGGTAGTGTGGTCTTTTCGTCGCCTGTACCACTCACTCTCGCAAGTGACCGGATACTGTTCTTCCTTTCTCTCTCTCTCTCTCTCTCTCTCATTTTTTTCCTCTCGGCATCGACCCGTTTTTCTCTCCTTTCCCTCGCGTCCGCTCTTCGGAGCGAAGTTATACGGCAGAAGAAAGGCTCGCGAGAGCGCGGGCTATATATGTATAGACGAGGAAGAAGAAGGGAAGAGGCCCGGGAGCACAATGAAGGAGTCTGACTGGAGACGTACAGAGGGCGAGAGGGGGGGGGGGGGTTCGCGCGGAAACGTCAATTTTCGTTCTCGTTCGTTTCGCGATGGCAAAGCCACGACGAGGGCGAGAGAACGAGAAAAGTACGGGGAGAGCTCTCTCGCGAAAAAGCTTCCCTCGATAAGAAATAGCGAGGGAAAAATCGCCTCGATTTATCGTCCATTCGATTCGCTACTCCTCCCCGTGTGCTTTCCTACACAACCGTCATTTATGCTCCATCTCGTTTTTTTCTTTCACTCTCGCGTCAGTCCGTTCTCGTACCGTAGACTCGTGTGGCACTCCGTTGAGAATGGATAAAAATTGGGCAAGCTCGAAGATACGCGCGAAAATAAACGATTAAAACGGGAGACGCTTTCAGGTCGAGGAACATGCTTGTTTTGGCCGCGCTTTTATGGCGCTCATTTTCGATCTCTTATATTCAATTCATCATTTTGATTGTCGAACGATTCTTTATTGTTTTTATTAATTTTTCTTTTTTTCTATCAGTTAGTGCTATTGGTCATTATTATTATTATTTTACTGAACTCTTTGTTTTTTTATCGATCAACTCAAGGTTGTTCCGGAAAGGACATATCGCCGATTGATTTCGAATTTCGTGTACCCATACGTTTTTACTCGCTGATTACGAATGGGATAGTGAATAGTGAAAAAAGCACATTTGATTTTCAAAGTAAAAACTCGCAAAAACGGATTTTTAAAAAGTTTTTCTACTTTATTTCAATAAATGTTGATCTTGAAGAAAAATATTTCCTACAAAAGTTGTAGCCTATAAAAAGAACGATCTTTTATGTTCTGTACAGTTTTTGCCTAAAACCATTCTGTTTCAAGATAAATGGAATAATGCTGCAATAAGTACATTTGGCCAAACTCCATTAGTTTTGATATTATCCACTTCCGCACTTTACCACGGGAAGGTTGAAGTTTTGGTTTGTTTGTTTATTATGTTGGGTGTTTTAGTTGTTTGGGTTTGTTGTGTTGTGTGTTTTGGTTTGTTTGTTGTGTTGTGTTTTTTGGATTGTTTGCTGTGCTGTGTGTTTGCGCTTGGGTTTGTTGTGTTGTGTGTTTCGATTTGTTTGTTGTGTTGTGTTTTTTGGTTTGTTCGTTGTGTTGTGTTTTTTGGTTTGTTTGTTGTGCTGTGTGTTTTCGTTTGTTTGCTGTGCTGTGTGTTTGGGTTTGTTGTGCGTTTTGGTTTGTTTATTTGTTGTGTTGTGCGTTTTGAATTGTTTGCTATGCTGTGTGTTTGCGTTTGGATTTGTTGTGTTGTGTGTTTGGCTTTGTTTGTTGTTTTGTGTTTTTTGGTTTGTTTGTTGTGTTGTGTTTTTTCGTTTGTTTGTTGTGCTGTGTTTTTTCGTTTGTTTGTTGTGCTGTGTGTTTTGGTTCGTTTTCTGTGCTGTGTATTTGGGTTTTGGTTTGTTGTGTGTTTTGGTTTGTTTGCTGTGTTTTGTGTTGTGTTGGTATGCATACAGTGTTAAAGATCGAAATGCAACCTTCCGGGGGTAAAGTGGGTAGTAGATAATATCGAAACTAATGGAGTTTAGGAAAATTTACTTTGTGGAGCATTATTCCATCTTTCTCGAAACAGACTAGTTTTCGACAAAAATTGTATAGAACATAAAAGGTCCATGTTTTTGTAGGCTACAACTTTTGTAGTAAACATTTTTCTCTAAGATTATCATTCATTACAATAAAATAGAAAAACTTTTTAAAAATCAGTTTTTGTTAGTTTTGACCTTGAAAATCAAATTTGCGGGTATTTTTACTATCCCATTCGTGACCAGCGAGTAAGAATACACAGTATGGGTACACAAAATTCCAAACTATTCGAAGCTATGTCCTTTTCGGAACTTCATCCCAATTCAATTTGATTCTTTTTTTATTTTTGTTCAATCAACTCGATTGACTATTGTTATTATTTTCGTTCAAAAATTTTTCTATTTCTTTTATGAAGTATTATCGTGCTTTATTGTCTTTATTTCCAAGGTACACCCTTAAGGGTGTTTACACGTAGGCCCCTCCCTCACATTTTCTTTTCCTTGACATTTTATTAATTGTTATTATTTCCCATAGAACAATTTTTTAAATCATGTATTTTCTATTAATCAATTCTATTGATTAGTGTGGTATGGTGCAGTATAGTTCTTTATTTCCAAGTATCTTGGGTGTTTTTTTACAGTCTCTCTGTACACTGATACCCTTTCACACGTATTTTTCTTTTCTATATTGACATTTGTCTTTCGTCTTTTTTTCTCCTTTATGCTTCCTTTCCTACCATGCATTCGAAGGCTCTCACATACTCGCACAATTCTTTGATCGGCTTCCTTTTCATGTCTTTGTTAATTTTTTCTTTCAGTGCATCCCCCTTGAAGCCTCTTTGACACTTTGCCAAACCATCTACGACTTTCTTATTCATTTTTTCATCTATTTTCCGCATTAAAGTATGTGATCGAAACGTTCTTCTTCCTTCCAGCAATACCGGCATAGAGTATCTGCGTATTCATTTTTACCTGCAGGCCAATCAGGTGCGCCCACCTTTAAAAATGAATAATAATTCAGGGGTTTGTCTGATACCCACACTTGTTTATAGCAATCGACTGAGAATTTCACCCTGTATATTTAACTAGACCCATTGGATGTTTAAAATAATAGATATACCACCTTCGTACATCTTAGCCGTAGCCTTACGAAGATTGATTCACGTGTACGTACGCACACAAGTAGAAAGAGCACGTTTTTAAGTCGTCGTGTCTACTGAAGGCCTTAGGCCGCAGTAACGGGTATAAAATCATGTGCGAATTTAACAATTTCTTTTCGTATGAAAAAGTGTATAAAAAATATATATTTTTAAATATAATTTAAATTTAAATTTAATATAAAAATAAATATATAAATCGTATAAAAAAATATATTTTTTTCGATGTGCAAAATGGCCGACTGCTCGAAACTTCTCGAAATACCTTTTTTCCAATTGGCGTCACAAATAACTTCAACAATTTTCACTCGATTTATTTCAAATTTAAAAGTTGTCTTCCTAATTGCATTTCGCAGAGAAGTACGGAATTTCTGATTAATCGAAAACTTTTCATTTTATGAGCAGTTTATGAGCAGTTATAACGAAATTTTTCACTGAACATTCATTTCTCAAGTTCAAATACCTACAACTTTTCAATGAAACAATATTTTTCAAATTCCGTACGTACTTCTCTGTGTATTCTAATGTAGATTGACGAGAATTTTTGTTTTTTGTTCTAAGTAAAAAATTGCGGGTAAAAAATAACAAGAGAAAATATTGGTAGTCGGCCATTTTAAACATCGAAAAAAATTATATATTTTCTAACAGCTTCATATTCATAAATTGTTAAATTCGGACGTGATTTTATACCCGTTACTGTGGCCTAAGGCCTTAAGCCGGTTGGAGCGGTCCAGTTGAGTCAAATGACGGTTTATGATTTTTTTTTCAATGAACCTCAAAAAAATGCACACGAGGTATATACATTTATTGTGTGGATGCTAATTTTCCATGAAATATATAATTAAAGAGCAAATTTATGCATTTTTATATTTTTATTGGTTGAATAAAAAAAAACTTTTGTGCTACGACCAATTTGCAAACTTCAACGTCATGACAAAGTATAACATTATGAATGATTATCATTTTTCTAAACTGGGTCAGTGAGTGTTTCATACAACTCAGAATGAAATTGTAAGTAATTTATAACTATGTCTATTTATATTCATGTCACGTGATTATTTATCATTACCATTAATTAATATTAAATATTGCCGAAATACGGCAACTTCGCGGACATGGAGATTGGCAGCAATGCTCTTGATTCGCCAGCCAAGATTCGTGATCTTTTATCAAACCCTGGTGGTTCAATAATGAATATATATGGTTTACAATGGGCAAGGTGGGTTTTTTTTCTAAATGTTTTCAAAGGTTTAGTTTGCGTTAATCCGTTGTTAGCAATGGTTTATCTTGGTGCTAAATAACCAAAAAAAAAAATTAGATCATCCCTAGCATGAACTAGTCTAGTCTTGCCCATCTAGCCGCGCGTACAATTACATACATCAACCCTTCGCGGTCACAGGGGGTCGCAATGACCCCAGCCATGGTTAAACGATTGCCACATTGACCGCATCGTTCTGAATGACTCATAAAAATGCAGATTATTAGTTTGAACATTCTAGAATGTGGCATTCACGGTATTATATTTTTACCAAATTTTGAAATGGCGGAAAAAAATCAGCAAGAGGTCAATGCGTAAGAAAAGCTCTTTGTTGAATAAAAATCATAATTCTTGAAATATTCAATTAATTTTCATAAAAGTTTATGGTGATACTCTTGAGATATGATAGTTTAAGGGAAAAAATAGCTCCGTAGTCCTAATTAGTTTAACGAGAAAGTAAAAATAGTTCCACGTCCGACCCTATTCTGTACTTACAAAGGGTACGCCGAAGGACCGTTTTAGAATGCAGACCAGTCGCCTCGGCCGCCAATAACTTGTAATACTAATTTTGTCTTAAAGTTGCGTTTGGGGTCATTTTGACCCCCGATTCGATTACGTTAGATTTTGATATTTTTCGAAAATCCTAATTTATTATACAGGAAATACCTTCCAGTTTAATATTTGTTCCTTTTTCGATTTCAGCCACTCAATCGGCCGGAATCATGTCAGCAGTGGAGGAACTTGTTTTTTGGCGCCTCCGAAGGCATCGCACAAGTCGCTTGGATCTCAATATTTTTCAATGAAAAAATTACGTAATATAGGTCGAATATAGCCAAATATATTCTTAATTATCAGAAACATTTAATCGAGTACTTTTCTTCCAAAAAATTCCCAAAAGCCACCCAATTTTTCAGCGTTCACACTGGTACAGCCCCTCACACTATTTTTTTATCTCCGCTATTTTGTAGTGAAAAAATTTCGAAAAAATTCGTCAAGACTCAGTATAATCTAGACAATAACATACATTTTTTTTGTTTTTTTTTTTTTCAAATCATGGATTGTGGCCAACGCTTTAACCTCCCTAAATGCTGGCCATCAGCATATCCGGCTGTGCGGATACCAGTCCTCAAAGAATTTCAAACGAGTCGTTGATCTTAACGGCAGAAAAGTCCCCGAAGTCGAATGTCTCCAGAATCACCTTTCCCCGTGTAGATGAGCATACATACGTAGCGGCGGGGGCGAATTTTCTCGCGTGTCCGTAGTATACGGAAGAGAACCCGAAGGGTTCTTGGGAGCCACCCCTTCGTTGTCATAAACACACGGACACAAACGACCGCACAAAGGCTTTTTACGTGTACGCACGAACGTACGTGGGTGTGGGTGTGTACGTACGTATCTGCCGAGGCTGACACATGGAAAAGTGGAATAACTCGCACTCTCGAGCACACGTGGTACGAACAAAGAATTGAAGGAGGGAGCGCGAGAGAAAGAGGGGAGGGGGGACGAGAGAGGGAGAGAAAGAGTGACGGGGAGATATGGGCTCGAAACATAATGTGTAGAGTGCGAGCTAGGGAGGTGACGTTCAAGGTCGCTCGTGGACGTTTCGCCTAAGAGAACGCGATAGAGGCTGAGGAGAGCCGATGTGATCGTACCGTTACTTGACGCTTTTTCCGTGTTCTCTCTCTCTCTCTCTCTCTCTCTCTCTCTCTCTCTCTCTCTCTCTCTCTCTCGACTCGCACTACCGGTGTTTTTTTTTCTTTTTATTATCTTTCTTCTTTCGACGCAACTCCAACCCCCTGGTCGAACGGCTCAGAGGGCGCGCACGTGCGCTCGACAAAACTTCACTATAAATAATCATTTTTCTTTCGCTCCCCCGTTTTTGCGGGTCCACGCTCGTATGTCCGCTATATATAAAATCGAGCCTACGCGCAACTAGCGCACTTCGACCCAACCTATTGACATTGTATTTCAACGTCGAAATATTTTTTTTTCCTTTGGCGGGAGGGGGGGGGGTATATAGCATTTTTGGGAAATGGCAAAGCATTGTCAATTTTTAGTTGTAGGAAATATGTATGTTGGGTGGTGAAAGGACACTGGAGGATTGGCGGTTCGTCGAGTTAAGGCGTTACCCCCACTTGTAGCGCAAAAAAAGGGCCTTTTTCATGATTTTTTTAAAAGAAAACTACAAAACTTTTTTAATCGATCAATATACCGTCTTAAAGAACACATCTTGAAGACCTTTCAGTAATTTTTTTATTGAAAAATATTATATTGTTTAGTGGCAAATGGCCGTCAATGAAATAATGTTTTTATATACACGGTTTGCGGTGACCAACATTGCGGCGAAGTGGATCATCTGAAGAAAAAAATGCGGATGGATTTAGTCAAGTATAAGTATAAACTAGTCTTTAATCGAAGGATTTTAAAAAATATTCATTTTTCACAAAATGGCGGACAGTCAAAGTTAATGGTTCGATTTTAACGAAAAAAAACGGCCGTTTTTTGGCTATAAAACAACCATTTTTTTTTTTCGAAAAAAAAAATCGAACGATTAAAGACTACATTTTTATGTATTAAATAAGCCTGCAAAATTTCAAGGAGATCGGTTCATTATTTTTCGAGTAATCTTGGTCACCGACTTCAGAAATGCCATTTTGAGAAAAACGCGTTTAAAGTTTCAATTTCCGGTCGTTTACACAACGGATTCTTCTCTTTCAACGCTCGTATCTCAGTCAATTTTGTTCGGATCGACTTGAAATTTGTAGGACATATTCTCAGATACTTATACATCAAAAAAATGCAATAAAAAAAATCGATTTTTTCAAAATCGCAAGTGGGGGTAACCCCTTAAGCAGTGCCGATACTCGGAGCAGTGACCACTCGGCCGTGCACCGGCGCGAACGTATTTCCTGTACAATGACGTAGGATTTTCGAAAAATATCAAAATCTAACAAAATGGCGTAGTTATGAAAAAAGTCTGTTTTCTTGCCTATAAAATGGTCGTTTTTATTTCAATGCCAAATCGTCAATTTTCACCCAATCAAAAATATCCTACGTCATTGTAGAGTAAATATATTCAAGAGTACTCAGTTAAAATTTCAAGTCAATTGGACAATTGCTCTTTGAGCTACAATGTCAGCAAATTTGGAAAAATCTCGTTACGATAAAAACGCCCTTAAAGATTTAACTATCGATTTTTGCAAGATACAATGATATTGATATAAACGATATAAATGATAATGATATTCTTGAAAGTACAAACTGACGAAAAAGGCAGAAAAAACATCGATTTTTTAAAAGTGTCACAATGGTAGCCCCTCAATAATCTCAAAACAAATTGGAAAAACTTGCTCAAAGTGCACACGACACTTTTAAAAGATAGCGCAAGCGATTTGCCGAAAGTTTCCTAATTCCGCTACGAAATCTCGACTTTTCACGCGTTCACTCAAACGAACGTTGAAAAATATTACCGTGCGATGAGTCTCGTTAACAATTTCAACAACAAAATTCTCCGATCCCAAGGAATCTAGTCCAATAAAAAAAAATCAACAAATTGTTCGTTTTTTTTTCACCGGAAATCGTACTTATCGACTGTTCAACACATTTATCAGCTATTCTTTTCTCCCCAAACACGGAGAGCCACGACAAGCAAAAAGGACCAAAGTGTCTGAAAAAATAGTTCGCGGTACCTTGTGAAAATAATCGTCGATTCTGCCTATGCGAGACTTCATAATCGTATACCAACACATTTGCCATGGTCCCGAAGTATAAACCATCGATTTTTCCTATCATTCTTTTATACATAGTCGGTGCTTCTCATCTGCCCATTGGACTAGAGAAAACAAAGGCAAAGAGTGCGAAAGAAGCTCGTAAAAAATAGTTACGTCACGCGCCGCTAGTCTCGTTGCCATGGGAAAGAAAAGAGGAGAATATCGTCGAACGGAAAGGGTGCGAGGAAGAGGGAGAGAGCGATGGAATGGGACTAAAGAGAGCGCGCAAGCGAGGGAGGCAAATGAGAAGAAGCCCCGAAGAGAAAAATCGGTACAGGAAGCGTCGGAGACGAAAAATGAAGCGCAAAAAAGCAGAAAGGGAGAGAGAGAGAGAGAGAGAGAGAGAGAGAGAGAGAGAGAGAGAGAGAGAGAGAGAGAGAGAGAGTAGAAAAGGGATTGACGAAGAAAAGGTCGAAGTGAGTGGGAAAGGGGGTGTGCATCTCTAGATGGCGAAGGAAGCGTACAAGAGGAGGAGGAGGAGGTGGCGAGGATAAGAGACGAAAGGATGGAGATAGAGGAAGAGAGAGCGAGAGAGAGAGAGAGCGAATTCTCTTTGTGTCGGTGAGCGAGGCGAAGGGATGAAAGCGTAGGATGAAAAAGCCGGGGACAGATGGCCGTTACGGACAATGAGAAACTCGAGAGATAAGGGGAGAGTGCGAGGGCACTGCGGAGATGAGGAGAGTGGAAGAGAGAATATATATTTTCTTCTTCCCCCTCCTGCCCATTTCGTTTCTATATGTACACGTAGATATGGATATATATATATATATATATATATATATATATATATATATATATATATATATATATATATATATATATGGGAAAGGATATAAAGCGGAGTGAAGGAGCGAGGGTAGAAAACGCCGAGGGAGAATAGAAGCGGAGAGAAAGGAACACGAGAGCGCGGATAGTAAAGGAGTGTCGGGTATATACGAGGTAGAGAGAGCGAGAGGGGCAAAAGCGTTGGGAGATAGAGAAAAAGGGACGCGCCACGAATGAACGGTAATGAACGAAGGGGAGAGATCGAGTGGGGAAAGTGGAAAAAAACGAGGGGGTAGGGGGAGAATATAGAGGAAACGGAAAGGCGATGACTCACAAAGAGGAGGAGGAGGAGGAGAGAGCGAGAGAGGGATAGTAGTCGGAGACGGACAATCGCTAAGCTCGATTAATACGAAGCTCCCCGTGGCCCAAGTGCAAAAGCAATAGCGGAGTCCGTATTTCATCATGTATATGCGATTATATTGATGAGAGAGAGAGAGAGAGGCGGGCATTAGCGGAGCACTGATGATTCGGGAATGGCTGAAACGAGGGTGCCTAGCTAGAGACGCACTCGTGATTTCTTTTCGAAAATGAGAGGAGTAAAGAATTTGGAATATTGGTACTCGAACAGTGCAATAATAATTGTTTGGGTTACGTTGGGTATTTTTAAAAACGTACAATCCAGTTTGGAATGATAATAATAATACAGTGGAAAAGAGAATACCTCAAAATAAATTAGACGTTTGGAATGATAATACATTGGAACGGAGAACACCTGAAAATAAATTCGACGTCTGGAATGATAATAATAATATGCTGAAGAAGAGAATGCCGCAAAACAAATTCGAGGTTTTGAATGATAACGAAAAAATAAATGTGCGTTTGAAAATAATAAGCATACATAAAACGAGTGGCAATGATAATAATATCTAGAAAAGCGAAGAATATCTAAAGAAAACACGATAATGTGTGACAATTGATTCGAGTTTGTATTAATAATTGTAATCTGCAGCGAATGAGAAGAATCTTAAGGAAATATGGAAATAATAATGTTTGAAAATAAATGCGAGTTTCAAAACGTGCAAAGACGAAGAACAAAGCTAAAAAAAGAATGACGTAAAAAATCGAGTTTTGAATAATCATTGCACTCAAAACATAATAAGCATAATATTTCAAAGTAAGTCCCAGTGTGAAAAAATAATCGGGCCTAAAAAATTGAATACTAATAATCATAATACTGAAGAAAAAAATAACACACAAACCAAACAAGTTCTAGCTTGGAGTTGGAAACTTAATAGTATACCGAAAAAATAATATCCAAAAGAAAAAAAATACTAAAATAATGAGTATTTAAACGGATTCGAGTATGGAATAATGATTATACCTAAAAAGTCATAATCACAATAACTCAAAATACGTCCGATTTTGGAATACTCCTCGAGCCTGAAAAATTCAATATAATAATAATACCTCAAAAAATAATACCCAAAGGTAAATTCGTCGTTAGAATAACAATCAATAAAACAAATTTGAGTCTGGAATAATAATAAAATTCCAAACGACCATAATACCCAAAACAAATAATATCTAAAACTAACTTCGATTTTAGAATAATGACAATATCTAAGAAATCTGTGTACACAATCGAACAATTTCGTTCTTTTCCCAGTCCCCGTCTGGAACTCACCAGTATCCAAATAGCTACTAGTTTCTAGTTCGAAAGTAGATCCCGAGTTCCCTACATGAGTCTTCCATTTCCGCCCCATCTTCCCATTCTTTTTGCCCCCCCCCCCCCCCCCCCCCCGCAACGTATTTCGTTTCTTCCTCTTTCCCTTCGAATCAACAATTTGTCTGGCCATTACGATGGGTGTACTCGGTCGTCGCATCAGGCCAAGTTAATTGCGCGAGCGATCGACTCGTGCAAAGACGAATCGGCGAAACTCGTGCTCGAGCAGCGCGTGGCTACGCTCCGTATATTAAACTCGAGTACATCGTCTGCGAATCTTGAGAATTTTTTCGTCGTAGATAATGCGAAAAGAAAAATTGTGAGAATTTTTCATCGAGTTTCCAGCACGTTGAGAGAGATGTGAAAATGAAAGAGTTTTCTCTCTCTTTCTCATTATACATCTGCGTGGCTTCTTTTTACTGCAGCAGGATACGAGAGAGACG
>OZ023319.1:14799967-14839018 GCA_964007375.1 Ophion obscuratus | reverse complement strand
TGTATATGTATATCTACATAAAGAAAATGAAAAATCTACTGTACAGGGTGGCCCGAAAAGTGACGTTCGAATGGAAAATGCCTCGTGTCAATCACCTAGTCGAATCAGCCCCACGTACGTTCGACGATCTTTTATGGCATTGAAGTTTCCAACGTTGGAATGCAACGAAAGTTCCTTCATTTTTTTTCTACGCTTTTATTACGCTGTATGTTTTTTTTTTGTAGATTGGGATCGTGGATCTCGCGTGAGGATTGGAAAAACCGTTTGAGCAACAAAATTAACTTTCGTTGCATTCTAAGGATGACTTGAAGATGTTGATCTTTCGTGAGGTTGATGTTTGCGTCGGTGGAATGCAATGGAAGTTGATATTTCCGCATTGCTTTCATTTCCTCTGGCAGATTTGGCCAACGAAAATGCGTTGACCGTTTTTCGAGATATTTATTCAACGATCTATAATATAAATCTGTAAAAAAGATCTTCATGGTTGTTACGCATTGAGTGTTTTTAGGTTTTGCAAATATTCCAGAAGGATTGGGGTCAAATAAAGAACATCATTTTTTAAGATCAAATATATGAAAATGTTAAATGTCAAGATTAAAAATTAAAAACCAAACGGATTTTCGAAAAATAATTTAAACACTGTAGAGTAAAAGAATACATGAAAAGCACATGCAAAACCTGTTCTTTATTATAAACAGAATTTTTTATGTCAGTACCAATGAATAAAAAATAAATATAAACAGTTATCTATAATAATAAATGTGTGGTTGTGTATCGACAAATCGAATGCAAATGTTAAGAGCTTTAGAGTAAACTATTTTTTAGTTTTAGGAATTTTCAATGTTTGGCACTGACAACTTTTTTTTCATGTAATGAAGAATCATGTGAATATTAAAAATATACAAAATCATTTATTTTTATACTTTCCAGTTTTTTTTCAAGTCTGTTTCATTTTTCGTAATTATTGCAAAAAGTAAATTATAGAAAAAATTCCAGAGAATTTTCAAAATTCCCTGACTTTTCCCTGATTATTTCAGGAGGAAAGAAGTTCCCTGAGTTTTTCCGGTTCTCTCCGTTTTCTATGTGCGTAACATCTTATACAATAATTTTAAAAAATAAGGAAAATTAAATGTAAAAAGTGCTTTCGTAGCATTCTGATGATGGAAATGGATGGATTGTCGAGTTTTTCTGCAGTACAGGTTTTAATTTTGATCTCTTCCGTGACGTCCCAAAGGAAAATCTAGATGCCTCGTATCAATACCTATCCGAATCGCGCCCAAGTCAAACTGAAAATCTGTGCTGCAGAAAACCTCGACAAAAATTGATTTTTTCTCCAAAAGTAAAAGATGTTCATGGTGTCAAATTTGGCATCCTTGGAACGCGACAAAAGCTTTTTTACATTTTGTTTCTTTATTTCTATCATTGTAGAAGATCTTTTTTCATATATTTGTATCATAGATCGCTAAATAAATGTCTTAAATATTGGTTACAGGATGTTTATTAGCCAAATCTGTCGAAAGAAATTAATGGAATTCAGGCATATTTATTTTCATTGCGAACGATACAAACTCTAACCTCAAAAAAGATCATGGTGGTGAAGTTGTACATCCTCTTAAAAGTTTCCAAAAACAATAGGAAGTCATTTACACTAGTATAAGTATTTCCTTTTATCATTTACACTTTACTGACTGATCCGCTAAACTTTTGATCAAAATCTTTGGCATTTACATTAGTGTTCAGTTGGTCATTCATTTATTGCTCAACAGTGCACTTCGTAACGTTAACACACGTAAAAAAAATCGCGAAAGAAATGCTTACGCAAGAACGAAAAAAAGGGCTTTTTTGGCTCGCAAAGTAAAAAAGACCGTAGAACACAAATGGGGGTGATTCGGACGGGTATTGATACAATATATCTAGATATTCCTTTTGAACGTCACTTTTCCGGCCACCCTGTATACTTAGATATATATAAATATGTACGCTGTATGGTATTTCTTTTTCTATCACGACCTCAGTACGAGGAGCGGTAGGAAACGGCAGGGAGAGAGAGAGAGAGAGAGAGAGAGAGAGAGAGAGAGAGAGAGAGAGAGAGAGAGAGGGAGAGTTTCTCCTCCGCCTCTAGAGGGAGCGTAACGCGGGGTGGGGTGGGCGGGAGGAGGCAAAGTACCAAAGAAGGTGACGGGCTTTTATACGAGAATGAAGCACAGAGAAGGTGGGAGAGGAGGGGGGCATGGGGGAAGAAACGAGCGAGAGTGTAAAACGGAGGGAAGAGCGACAAAAGTAGGTAGGTGTGTGTGTGTGTGTGTGTGTGCGCGTGCATTTGCACCGTGAAGAGACGAGTCGACGAAGATGAAGGAGAAGGAAGAGGGAGAGAGGAAGAACGGAGAGTAGCGTGGTATAGAAACTTATAAAGACCAGCGGTCCGAAGAATGGAAGGAGGCAGGAGGAAAGAGAGAGAGAGATGGGGAGGAGGACAGAAAGAAAGAGGACGGAGGGAGATGGAAAAAGAAAAAGAAGAGGAGAGCGAGAAAGGAGGGCAAGAGAGAGAGAGGGTGAGAGAGAGAAGGAAAGAGGGGAGGGACGAAGAGAGACATAAAGCGCCGAGGAAGGATGGACAAAGAGAAGAAGAGGACAAGGAGAAAAAGGAGAACAGCGGAAGGAGCGAGGATCGGACAACGAGAAGCGAGGAATAAAAATAAACGACAAGAACGAATGAGAAGAAAAGAAATGATGTATATGTGCACGTGTCTACAGGCAAAGGATATTTTGAAATGGCGCTGCAGTTTGCATCGTTAAAATGAAACAATTTTGTTTATTATATAAATATATATATATATATATATATATATATATATATATATATATATATATATATATATATATATATATATATATATATATATATATATATATATATGTCACTACTCAATGTTTTTCCATATTAAGAAGGATTAATCCTAGATCTCAATGTATTGCACAAGAAGCTTGAGTAGTGATAAAAACAAAGCAAAAAAATCGTTTTTTGTAAATTAACAGGGTACCCTCTCTGGATGCCCAATTGATGAAGATGAAGGGTCAGAATGATACATTTTTTTCTAGCAACACATTGGTTGGAATAAATTAATTTTTTTCCCATCATATTGTACACATGTTTGTGGTTACAATGTACTTTTTTCGGAAGAAAATCTTGCAAAGTGTTCGTCGTGCTGCAGTTGTCGTTGCAGTCCACCAGCGGCCCGAAACGGCGGGATCTCCATCGGGCTCAAATGTAATTTGAAACGAGAACGAAATTTTTTTTTCTTTAAATGTGGCAAACCGGCGATGGGTTCACGATCGACTTTTCGAAATTTCGGAAAATACGAAAAATAACAGTTTCTCCAAAGAAAACCTCGTTTTTCTCTTGAAAAACAGCATGCTGAAGTCATTGTTATTGACAAATGGTTCGTCCAATTAAAAGACGCGATCGTGAACCGAAAATGACTACTGTTTGAACGCTAACTGTGCAAATTCAAGCGAATAGTGCGAAAGTCACTCAAGAAAGTCATATCAAGTTCCACTAAAATAGGTGTAACTTCGTCGATTTTTAGAATTTCCGAGTTCAGGTGGTCTTAAAATATTCTTGAAACTTCACACTGTAATATGCAAAAAATGACTTTTTTTAGTTTCTAGAGAGGGACACCCCCTTAACATGTAAGATTGATCTAATTTTTTTTTTTATTTCTTCACTTTATCACTATCCAATATTTTTCGTAGGTTCAGATCTAAAATCCAACTTGAATCTTAATCTACAACAAATTTGAGTAGCGATAGAAACGAAGAAATGAAAAAATTAAAAATCAGAATAACATTAGATCGCAATCCACAAAAAAAATTGAGTTGTGATCAAAGTGAAGAAATGAAAAGATAAAAAATAAGATGAATCTTAGATTTTAAAATACAAAAAAAATCAGTAGTAATAAAGATTAAAGAAAAATTCTTAATGACGAGAATACGAAAAATTTAGCGTATTTTTCGTACGCTATAATGGAAGTTTCAACACAATATTTTAAACCCCTCACATATCTTTTACACCGTCCATCGTCTGGCTGTTTCAAGGACACTTGCCCCAAAACGTTATCGTCGATTTATACGACAGGGCCTTGAAACGTCATTTATCTCAATATGCCTACAATTGTCTAATTGTGATTTCAAAGACAGCAGGGCTGACGTAACCTCGAGTTCGGGGACAATTGTCTCGAGAGACGTCCTCAAAGTCACGCGTCTTCAAAATCACCTGTCCACGTACATACGCCACGCGTACACATACACACATACGTCAAAGTACAAGTATAGAGCACGCGTCCGAAAGGGGGCGACCAGAAAGAAAAGAGCCCGGGCATATCTTCCATGCTCGGGTGCTCATTTCTCTCTTTCATCCACACAACAGCAGCGGAACACACGCTCTCGCACGTATACGTGCACGAAGCGGCGGGAAATCGACGCGGAAAAAAGAATACGCCTGGTACAGACTCACGACGGAGAGGCACAAGAGAGAACGATCGAACTCACACTACGGCAGCAGCGTTGCTTGTGTGTGTGTGTGTGCGCGCGCGCGCGTGTAAACGTATGAGCAAAAGAGAAGAGAACCGAAATGAGGACAAAGAGAAAATGACAAAGAATCAGGCGAGAAGGGGACTGCAGCAACAGCAGCAGCAGCAGCAGGACAGCTCATTCGATTGGATTGGAAAGGCGAATGCTGCGAATAGAGTACACTAGCAGTAGGAGCCGTAGAGGAAGCCGCTCTCTCTCTCTCTCTCTCTCTCTCTCTCTCTCTCTCTCTCCCCCTGTCTCTCTCTTTTTTCCGCAGATTCCGAAAACTTTTTAATTCGTATTTTTGATCCCGACGATTACCTATTTTGATTTATTATTCTCTTTAAAAACTTTGCCGGATTCTATTTTCATTATCATCATTTTCAATAACTTCGTCAAGAATTATAGATTATTATTAAGATTATTATTAACGTGTTTGTTATTTATGATTACTAGTAGTATCGAGTTTTATTTGCACAACTTTTTCGCAAAGCTTTTTACACAACATGTCAATTTCACATACATACAAAGTATTTATGTGAAATTAACAAAGTATGTAAGTAAAAATTGACAATTTCTGATAATTTCTGAAATTGACAATTTCATATACAAAGTATGTAAGTAGAAATTGTTATTATCTACTCCCTACTGCCTACACTTATTATCTACTCCCTACATTCCTACATTCCGCATTATTTTCACATTCTCCCTTTCTTCATTTATTCGTCCACTTCGTCGATCTCTCCTCCCCCATGCTCCTTACTCATCTTTCCTGTATTTCCCTACCCGCATATCCCTATTTGAATTTTTCCTCCCAGCATATTTATGATTTCTCCCTTTACTGCCGCCAAATCATCCATTCCTTCCATCCACTCCTCTGCTTTCTTCCTTGCTTTCTCTGATACAAACTTCTTACCTTTTTTTTTTGCATATTATTAGGTGCTCCAATGTCTCATTTTTTTCTTTACATATCCTGCACCTCCAATCCTTGTCCCCTTTCTTTCCCGCCCTTCCTATGTAGCCACATCTTAGCCTCGCCCATATTTCCTTGTCCCTTCCGTTTACTCCCTCATCCGGCCAATATTTCCATGTCATCTCGTCTTTTTCTATAATATATTTACAGTAGAACCTCGATTTTATTGTTGATAAAAATAATGTTTCAATTTAGAACTATGGTAGTTTTCAATTTCGTTATTATTAAAACATTGCATCATTAATGGAAGATATTTTTTAATCTATTATTATTATTAATTACACTGAGTTTTGATAAAAAATGATTTGTCAATTGATGAAATATTCTTACGCCCGAGGGGCATGAATGGCTAAATAAATTATTACATAGATTATTATTAGGATCATCATTAACATATTTGTTGTGCATTATTACTGTTACTGTCGATAAAAATAACTTTTCAAATGATTACCTTCGTAGTTTTCAATTTCATTGTTATTATTAAAAAAATGCAATCATTGATAGAAAATATTTTGAAATATTTTATTATAATTGTCATTTTTATTATTTATTAAAATGATTATGAAAAAAAAATGATTCGTCATTTGATGTAAAATTCTTTTCCGACAGGCATGAATGGCTAAATAAATGTACAAAATCGTTTTTTTTTTCACTATTATTATCCAAAAAGGTACTTTTTAAATAAATGTATTTTCTTCAAATTCCTGTTATCTCATTTTTTCATTGCGTTGTTACTGTCCAAAAATTGGTGCTATCAATTAGAAATATCTGCAAATCTATTATTGTTATTCTTAAAAATTATCATTAATACAAAGAACTTTTTGGGAAGCACTGACGGGAGGTTATGGAAACCCTCAAGGATATATACGTGGAATAAACTACCGCGAAGTAATTTTTTAAATGATCCTTATAAAAAAAAAGTTACTATTACTAAAAAAATATATATTTTTTCAACCTATTATCATCACTGTGGAACAATACCGCTGGAAGGTCTTCAACCATTATTATTATCATTATTATCGGTGTTGTCATTTATATCATTATTGATATTGTTAGTCTTATTATATGAAATACTATTATTATTTTTATTAACGCAAACAACGTTATAATTTTTGGTAAAATTATTGGCATTATCATTGTTATTGTTATTATTACACTTCCCGCTCGTATTATTGTTATTATCGTTATTTCCCTTGTCACTGCAATTTTCACTCTATTTTCTGCTACCTTGACTTTACTATTGTATTATGTTGTCTCACGGTTTTACGAAGACATACATCTAACGCTCCATCAATCAATCTCTCTCTCTCTCTCTCTCTCTCTCATCCTTCTCACTTGTTTATTTCTTTACATTTATCAGTATCTTTTATATTTTTTTTCCTCCGTGTTTCTTCCGGTTCTAATGGGACGTGTATATGTATACACGTATATATGAAGGCGTTTCAGAATGTGTAGAGGAATGCGTGTACTTGGGGCCCTGGTGTGTGTATGTGTGTGTGTGTGTGTGTGTGTGTGTGTGTGTGTGTGTGTGTGTGTGTGTGTGTGTGTGTGTGTAACACGAAACATTATCATCATTATTTCCGTACATTATATATACGTGGGTGAACGGGAAAATGTTATTCGTATTCTCACCTCTCTCTCCCTCTACCTCGCTCAAACTTCTCGGCTCCGTCTTGCACGGTCTTTCGTATTCGCTCAGAAGGAACCTTTCTAGGTCGCTCTCGATCGCTCTAGTCCTGTCAAGTTCAGGACACTGTGCCCCGAGAAAAAGAGAGAGAAGGCGAGAGAGAGAGAGAGAGGGGAGAGACGGAAAGAGAGAGAGGGAGAGAGAGAGAGAGAGGGAGAGAGAGAGAGAGAGGGAGAGAGAGAGAGAGGGAGAGAGAGAGAGGGAGAGAGAGAGAGGGAGAGAGAGAGAGAGGGAGAGAGAGGGAGAGAGAGAGAGAGGGTGAGAAAGAGAGAGAGGGAAAGAGAGAGAGAGAGGGTGAGAGATCCTACCGTTGATGGCTCTCGCAAGGATCCAGTACGTAGTTTTCTTGCTAGTAATCTTCGTTACTCTTTTCACCTACCATGCGCCTACCTCTCAACAAAAAAATGGAGCGTTCCTTCATCAAACCCTCTCTCTCTGTCTCTCTCTGTCTCTCTCTCTCTCTCTCTCTCTCTCTCTCTCTCTCTCCTCTCTCTTTCTCTCTCACTAATGTGTGCGATACAGAGAGAGAGAGAGAGATTTGATTTTTGATTCTGATTTGATTTGTGTTTATTATGCCCTAGCACGCTATGGGGCAAAGTGGAAGATACAATAGAAAAGTAAAAAGTAACAGAACTTTAAAGGTAAGAGGTTAAATTTAATTAATACGAGGCTGTATGCGGAACATGATAGATCGATGACTTGTCGGAAATAATAGTAGCGTAACGGAAAACTAATAAACACAACTAAAACTAAAACTCTAAAAAAAACTCTAAAACTAAAAATAGAAAAATAGAAAATAAAAATAGATATATATATATATATATATATATATATATATATATATATATATATATATATAGGCGCGGAGGGGGGAGTAAACGGGGAGTGAAAGAAGAATGGAATGAAAGGAAAAAACGGCAGTCGGTGAGATGGAGAGAGAGAGAGAGAGAGGAGAGGCGAATAGGCTAAGAAAAGGTAGAATAAGGCAGCGGGAAGCGATAAGGGGCTGGCAAAAATGTAAAAACGGAGTGTAAATAAATAAATAAAAGCGAATGGACGGAAGGAGAGAAACAGAGGGAGGCAAATAGGATTAAGCAGAATAAATAGAATAAGAAAAATGTAAATATAGGCACAGGAGAACGGAAGACCTTTGTAACCATTCGGGGATCAAATAACGAATACATACATACATACACTAATGCCTGCGCCATATTCCTTTCGAATTTCTTATCGACGATGCGAAGAAAAGCCTATAACGAGTATAATAGGGCCCCCTCGTCGTGGCGAGAATGAAGAAAAATCATAACCATAATGAACGATGGAGTGGTTGGTAGGTGGTAGACAAACGCAGGGAAGTTCGCTTATGGAGCTGTAATGAGAAACGACAGGACGAGAGATCGAGAACTAATACGGTAGAAAAGAGAAAAAGAAAGAGAGAGAGAGAGAGATGTGGAAGAATGTATCCGTTTCTCTCTCGCGTTGCAACAGGCCAAGAAAACGCGCGATGTCGATGGCGATGCAGAGGTAGAGACAGAGAGAGAGAGGACGAGAGAATAAGAGAGAGAGAGAGAGAGAGAGAGAGAGAGCAGCTCGCACCGGAGCAAGCGGCGTAAATGCAAGGCCGACATGAGTCAGGGAGAGAAGGAACAGTAAAATTGTGGAGAATGTGCATATAGTATGTGCCCATGTACATGGGTAAATATATAGATATATGTGTGTGTGTGTGCATCTCTCTCTCTCTCTCTCTCTCTCTCTCTCTCTCTCTCTCTCTCTCTCTCTCTCTCTCTCTCTCTCTCTCTCTCTCTCTCTCTCTCTCTATATATATATATATATATATATATATATATATATATATATATATATATATATATATATATATATGCGCGCGAAAAAGTAGCGAACACTACGGCAAGACAGCAACATCGCGGGGCATCGGGCTCTCTGGCCTAGATTCGAGCCCAGAAGACCTGCTTTCTAGGCAGCATTTCTCTTTATCACCGCGAACGGACCATACACTCTCTCATCCTGCGCTGCCGCTGCCGTTCATCTACCCTATACGCATACGTTTATACACGATGAGCGCTTACAAAAATGAGTATGGTGACGTCTAGGCGAAATCGCTAAGTGGGCCTGGCGAGCCTCGCAATCTTGGTTGGTTTTTGTTTCGTCTTGGTTATTTTTTTTTTATTGGTTTATTCCTTAGGTACAACGGCTTTTCGCGTTTGTTACCTTCTTTCCCCTCATTGTGCCCGTTTCGTTCCTCTATACTGTTTGCTCCTTTTTTCTCCATCTTTCTCCCTGTTCCCCCCTCTTGCGGCCGCAGGCGACTTCCCCCTCTGTATTGTATTCATCATGACATTTCTGTCATGGGTATAGGGAAACTGCGGAAAACCTACACCAAATACAGCCGGTCATCGAGTTTGCCCCCCAGTCGTGGAACTAGTCTTATTTCGCCGCGAAATGCCGAAAAAAAACATTTCACGACGAAATGTACGCGACTGGGATTCGAACCCGGGACCTCCCGGTCCGCTGGTTCAGTGGCGAGCACGCTAACCACTAGACCATCGCACCGATTCGTCTTCGTTATTTGTATTTTGGCCTAGTAGCCACTTGAACTGGGAAACAGGCTGGAATATCCACCGGTCTGGCTGAAATATCCAGTGGAGGTATAAGAAAACTGGCTAGGGAAATTCTACTCAGTCTGATGGAATTTTGAACAGCTGATGAAAAATCGCAAATACGCGGTTTGATGAGCGTTTTATTTGACTACCGGATGTGAGATTGACGAAGAAACAAACGGGCGTTCACGAATGGTGCTGAAGTCTGCATCGTTGGAGTGCAACGAAAATTCTTTTTGATTTTCTTCAATTCTTTAGTTGTATGATCGACATTTTCTTTTTCAGGACTTGGTTATCGATTTTCCATTTTTTGATCCTCGAATATTACAGTAATTTTTGTATTCTAAATGTGCTGAAAAAAAAATCAGCAACAACAAGAAAGTATATTTTCGTTGCAGTCCAACGATGCAAAGTTCAATACCATGTTGAGGATCATGGTCGGTGTTTTTTTTTCGCCGGTATTGGGGAGGTTTTTTTTCTATTAATTTGCTCTGCATATGCCGCGGCGAATTTTCGTGATCGATATTCACGTATATGGATTATATTACACTTGCTGCACACATTTTCACCGTTAAACTTTCCATTAGCTTTCGAGTACGTGTTGGTCTTTCTCCCCCCACCCATTCCCCACCGTGAAACCTTCTCTCTCTCTCTCGCTCTCTCTCTCTCTCGCTCTCTCTCTCTCTCTCTCGCTCTCTTTCGGAAAGCGTGTGTCCATATGCATGTGTGAGGATCGCGCGCGAGCACTCCGGGGCCTTGTTAAACTCGTTCTCTCCGGTTCCGCTTTAACGGTACTACACTCCCTCTTCGATACATGTATGTATACATATATATATATGTGTGTGTGTGTAAATATATTATACTAGATATTTTGGATACCTAAATATTATACATTCCATTTATCTTGAAGTTAAGAATGTAATATAACAATATAACAATATAATTAATAAAAATAAATTATAATATAATAAATAACACAATGTATCTTTGTTATAATTTTACGTAGATAAATATTATTCATTGTATCTATACTCAAATTGTAAAAGAATTATGTATGCTTATTAATCACGTATCGATGTTTCGCATGTACATCGTTGATTCGGTTTTTTTTACTTAATTTTTTGCATTTTTTTAAATGAAAAAAACTCAAGTATGAAAAGGGCATTTAACATTTTTTAAATTTAGACAATATGATGCATTATTATTATTATCGTTATTATTATTGTATGTGTATATAAACATGATACTTTTATAAGTTTTATAGATAAATATTATAGGTGTGCTGTCAAAAGTTAAAAGAGGAATGAAAAATCAAAATGGACAAGGAGAGCCAAAACGACTGGTGCAGCATTGACACATCGGCTTACTGCGCGAAGAGTATAGGAGCAGAAAAGGAAACGCAGGAATGGAAAAATACTGGTGAATAAAGAAGCTCAGTGGGGAAATCAAGGAATTGTGGGCAAGGATAAGGTGCGGGAATGTGGGGGGAAAACGTAATAAGGGATACGGAGACAATGGCTGCCGGATGCGTAGGGGAGAGAAGGAGAGCTTGGAACAAAGGCCATAGTCGGGTAAGTAGGGAAAAATTGCCCCCGCATTTTTTTCCAGCGAAATTTGGAGTATATTTTGAGGTATAAAAAAAAAACAAATTTTCTGAAAATGTCATGCCCGTCAACGCAATGGTTTTATAAAAATGAATTTTTTAAAATATCAAACAAAAAATGTTTTTCCGGAAACGGTACAGTGGATCGATTTGATTTTTTTTTGGAACTTGTTCCGATCAAACGTGTCACGAAATAAAATTATAGAACATCTTGCGAAAGATTGAGGTTTGAAAAAAAATAATGTTCCTTGTTGTATTATTTTTTACTATAATCCACTTGGGGTACAATAGCGAAATTTTTTTCATATAATCCTTGGGCCCCTTGTTAGATTATATAATTTTTTCAAAATGATCGGTTTGGTACGCCACAGTGAAAAAAAAAGAAACACACTTTATTGATATATTTTAGTTACATAGATATATAACTAAAATATACCAATAAAGTGTGATATGTGACTAAATGATCGGCTTGGTACGCCACAGTGAAAAAAAAAGAAACACACTTTATTGATATATTTTAGTTATATAGATATATAACTAAAATATACCAATAAAGTCTGTTTCTTTTTTTTTCACTGTGGCGTACCAAACCGATCATTTTGAAAAAATTATATAATCTAATAAAGTGCCCAAAGATTATATGAAAAAAAATTCGTTATTGTACCCTTAGTGGATTATAGTAAAAAAAAAATAAAAAAAGGAACATTCTTTTTTTTAAACCTTAATCTTTCGCAAGACGTTCTATAATTTTATTTCGTAACACGTTTGATCGTAACAAGTACCAAAAAAAAATCGCATCGATCCACTGAAGCGTTTCCGGAATTTAAATTTTTTTTTATTAAAAAATAATTCATTTTTCCAAAACCATTGCGTTGACGGGGATGAAATTTTCAGAAATTTTTTTTTTTTTTTTATACCCCGAATATACTCCTAATTTCGCTGGAGAAAATGCAGGGGCAATTTTTCCCCCTACTTACCCGGCTATGGCCTTTATGGCTGCGAAGTGGTGAAGGCAGAAATCAGAGCGGAGGTAAAAGAAAAACTAGAAAAGGTGCTGGAATACAAAGGGGGAGAACTAAGACGAAAATTGGAGAAACCGGAGAGAATAAAATGTTACTAAAACAAATGTACATAATTTGTAAGAACAAACGAAAAGGAGAAGAGTATGTGAGGAGGTTGGAGCGGTCCAGTTGAATCAAATGACGATTTAGGAATATTTTGTTTCAATGAATCTCCAAAAAATGCAAACGCGGTATAGATTTATTCTGTAAATGCTAATTTTTCATAAAATATTAATTAAATGCTAATTTTTCATAAAATATATAATTAAATTGAGAAAGTACAACATTATCGATAATTATTATGAAAAAACTGCGATTGTTTCATAATAAGCGTAATTAATATAAGTATAATTTTATAATAAAAAAAGCGAATGTTTTATACAACTCGGAATAAAATTTTGCGTCGTTTATAATTATGCTTATTCATATTCATGTCACGAGATTATTTATTATTACCATTGACTAACATTGAGTGTTGCCGAAATACGGCAACTTCGCGGTCATCGAAGTTGGCGGCAATGCTCTTCGTTCGCCAGCCAAGATTCGTAATCTTTTATCAAACCTTGATGGTTCAATATTGAATATTTGAGGTTTACGATGGGTCAGATAGACGTTTCTTTTTTTAAATCTTCACAAACGTTTAGTTTGCGTGAATCGGTTGTTAGAATGGTTTATCCTGGTGCTAAGTTGTCAAAAAAAAAATTACATCACCCGTTGCATAAACGTCTTGCCCATCCAACACCACGTAAAATTACATACATCAAACTATTTTTTATCTCCGGACTTTTGGGATGGAAAATTTTTGAAAAATTCGTAAACCCCAGTATAGACTAGGCAATAGGATATATTTTTTTTCCAATTTAATCTTGGATTGTGGCTAATGCTGCAACGTCCTTAAAGGTACCCTGGAAATGAAGACTACTACTGTACTAGCCGTGCACTATCTATATTTTGAATATAATAGGATGTATTGGTTATATATATATATATATATATATATATATATATATATATAAGCGATATGTGTGTGGACATTACTCTATCGTATGATAATAATGCAGACCCATCAAAATTCCCTTTCACCCTCGCACTCTTTTAACTCGTGTATTTATTTATTTTCTATTTTTTTCCGTTTTCACCTATTACTATACTTTTTGCATGCATTTACCCCCCCCCCCCCTTTCTGGACAGTTCCGGTGTCCCGTATGGTGTACCGGAACTGTCGGAATGGCCTTGACGCAGAGACGGCGATCGAAACGTACGAGCTGCGCTTCGTTACGACATCGATTGCGCTAGAGTGGACGTGTCAAATAAAAACCTACATTTGATGGTTTTCGTGACAGACACTTGTACTCGCGCCTCGCACGGAGGCAAATTTGTCAGTGACTTTGGCCTCCTGTGCTCCATCTATCGCCCCCCCCCCCCCCCCCCCCCGCCCCCTATAGGTAGCGAGTGCCTCGTTGGTATCAAGCTTCGCGTGTATTCCTGAGCTCCCATGGAGAGCGCAAAAAAAAACAGAAACAAAAAGCAACGTTAAGTCTCGCCTGTGAGACACACATTGCACGACTCTGCGCAGACCTGTATATTCGTGATAAAGAAGACACGAAAACTTCACATGGCTCGTGGTAATTAATCCTCGAAAGTGGGACTGTCGCGCGCGCGTTCGAAATACCATTGTTTATGCTGCCGGCTCTCATCCGGTTTTCTTATTTTGCGCCGTGGTGGAAAAGGTTTGTCGTGACTTTTTTTTCGTTTTTTTTTTCCAGATGAAAATTGCATTGTCGTTCTAACGGGAAAGCACGATTTATTTTTTCCCCCTAATAAATTTGATTGATCTATCTTCTGATGTTATCTATTAATTTTTCAAACTTTGCTTATTTGTATTTGAAAATTTTGTTGATTTTTTCTTTCAACTTTATGTATTGTTTTTGAAAATTTTATTTATTATTCTTTTAAATTTGATTAATTATTTTTTTTTAATTTTATTTATCTATTGCTAAATGTTTATTTATTTATTTATTCCAGAATTTCTCCGGTTGCTTTTCACGTGCGGTGTTTTTGACAATGGGATTGTAATTGTATTTCGATATCCTGAGAATTTTCCCCAGCATTGGCTGTCCGCAAAAGTGTGTGTGTGTGGGTGTGGATGTATAGGGGTGCGTCGAAAAAAGGGTCAACCCTTCATCATTATCCCTTCAAACAATAGGATGACGTATAACGAAAAAAAAAACGCATACCGTCTTTGAATTCGCTAACTCTTCTACGTAGCGTGCTCAATAGTTTTTTTCCTCCATTCGAATCACACGAAAAAATTACCTTTTTACGTTTAACCTTCAGTAACTCAACAACTGATCAATATTTGCAAAATTTTTAAGTCTGACCCTGAAAAAAGCTTTTTTTTCCCTCTAAATTTCGATATAATTATTTTTCAGAAATTACAACTATTTGAAAACTGACATTTTATTTTAGATCCATGCATCGAGGTAAGAATTTTTTGCAATGTCGACAAACTAGGTCGACTCATTGTTCGTAAATATTGAAAAATTGTTTATATTTTTCCGTGTGAATAGACATATATATGCTCTGCTGCTTATTCCTTTTTTCCTAGTTTTTAATTTTTTAAATTTTTATCGGCAATAGGTCTGCTATGTGTGTGTGCGAGAGAGGGAGGGAGTTTATTATATGCCTTGGTATAACCTTTAGGCGACAAGGTACAAGCAAGAAAAAAATAAACGAATGAAGTATAAAAACTATAAAAACACCTTTTACAGTGGTTTAAACAACAAAAATGACAAATAAAGTATAAAAAGGTGACAAGCATCTAAAAAGGAAAAAAAAAAATATTATAGAAATCATAAATGGCATGGCTTACTATTTACGTAGTAATATAATTCAAATTAAAACAAACATAAAAATGTAAAATCGGTGAAGCGATATCATCCAAATAAAAATAACGCAAAAATAAAAATAACATAACAAAAAATTACGCAATGTTAAAAACATAAGTAGAATAAAATTAAATTAAAAATTAAAATTATTCGGGTGCAATGTAAAATAAACAGTGCACCGGAGACTAGCAGACTAAGAGACTTTACTAGTCTCTTAGTCTGCTAGCAATAAATTAGCAATAAAATAGCAATAAATGTAAAAATGTCTCAATCTCCGAAATTTGCGCGAAATTTTTTATTCTAGTCTATCGTTGTGTATAACAATCCATTGTAACTTATTTTTTTACTAAGCGAAATTGTAATTTACCGACGATTCAGAAGGCCCTGCTTATGCCCCCATAAAATACGGCCCTCCGCGAAAGGAATACCTTAAGTGTAACAACTTTTATATCAACATCTCTAATATAAACCTATGAAAAAAATTCATGAAAATAGCCTTGTCTATAGATCTTGTTCGAAAAGATGCGCAAGAAGTCTTTCCTTGAAAATGATAAGAGTGGCTGACGATCTTATCGTCGGCGAGAGAAAGAGAGAGAGAGAGAGACCCTTACGTATCTCTATCCAAATCTACCCGTGCAGAAATTTTGACCGGGATACCCTATGTCCGATCAAATCCCGATCAGGATTTGTCATGGATTCCCCAAAACCGGATCCCGGTTAGAATCCAACTTGCATCAGTATCGGCATATGTACGACGACGATGGCATCATTTAAAAAATTTTGGCGTCATGTGTACTTTCTGTATTACTATGGAATTCCTATCTATAGATAGGAATTTCTGTCTATAGATTCCTATCTATAAAATTCCTATCTATATATGGGAATTACATAGTAATACCGAAAATATACGTGATGCCAAAATTTTCAACATTATGCCATCGTCGTCGTACATATTCCGATACTGATGCAAGTTGGATTCTAACCGGGATACCGGTTTTGGGGAATAAGTCTCTGTTTATACCCTCCGACATGTCGGTGGGTATAAATATGTATTTAAGACAAATTAAAATCAAATTCACAATGATTAGATTAAAATTTACACCAACCGTGAGTTCTTACGTATTTCGAGAGAAAACATTTCGTCGAGGCAAAGAAATTTTTGCAAAAAAAGTTGTGAGTTTCAAATATTACATTATAAATATGAAAAAAATCACAAAATGAGTTGTGAATTTCCTCAAGTTGAAGAAAATAAAAATCGATTTCACGACAGTTATATTAAAATTTACACCACAAGTGTAAACGTATTTTGAGAGAAAACATTGTGTTGAGGCAAAGAAATGTTCGCACAAAAAGATATGTGCAAAAATTTCTTTGCCTCGAGGCATTGTTTTCTCTCAAAATACGTACGAACTCACTTTTGGCGCAAATTTTAATCTAATCATTTTGAATTTGATTTTCATTTGTCTTAAATACGAAAAAATTTACAACTAATTTTGTAAATTTTTTTGTATTTATAATTTCTTGTCAATACATTTGCATTCACAGATTTTGATGTGAATTTTTTTTAATTCACATCAAAATCTCGCGATGAGCGCGATCTGCCATTTGAATCTTTGGACAAATTTTTTTTTATTGATAGTTTAATGCACCAAAACTTTATAAATGTTATTTATTTTTATAATAAATTTAACATGTCATAATTCCATTTTTGACATTGTATTTCAGCCTGTATTCACCCGTGATCCTTCCCATATTCCTCAATGATTCTATGGGGAATCTATTTAGAGTCATTAAAGGATCCGGTTCTGGATCCCTAATGGAATCCAGTTTACGGATCTTACATTTAGTCTTCGAATCTGATCCGATATCGGACTAGATCCCGACTGGGAGCCCGGGGTACAAGTCAGAATCCAGCTGTATCCCTGCCAAAATTTCTGCACGGGTAGTAATTGCAAACAAAGAATCGAAAAAAATTATGTAAATTATCTAAAATTATATTAGCGCGTACCCATACATAAATATTTTGCGCGAACACAGGACGCGAATTCACGTCTACGATGCATCGACTGTATATTCTCGATCGCGAGTATACAACTGGGTCAGTACAAACCGGACGCGAGAGATCGAACGAGCATATTCTTTCGCGTCTCTCGATCCTCCTCAGGTGCGAATCACGTACGCGCTACGCTCTCCCGCATATACACGGGTAAAAGTACAATCCGTGAAGATTACAAAGAAACGACCGAGTTATGATGATTTTTGTGAAGGGTCAGAGCTACGGCGAACCGCCCCGCTGCGATTTATCCTTTTTTCTGTGCCTTTTCCTCAATATGTTCGACAAAAGCGTGTCCCGTCTCAAACATATTCGTCCGATTCACTTGAAACTCACACGGTGTTGAAGTTTGCATCGTTGGAACGCAACGGAAAATTTCGCTTCAATTTATCATTTCTTTATTTTTATTATAATCTCATGTTTTTTTTGCGATTTTTGGTTACAAATTTTTTATAAGAATTCTCAAAAATGTTTCGCTTATCTTCGTAGCGTGAATGTGCTAAAAAACGGGAATAGGAGGGAAAAAAAAAAAACATTTTCGTTGCATTCAAACGATGCAAAATTCAATACGACTGAAATTCGGACTGCCCTACGACCAGACGATTTTTTCACATGTTTATCTATTTGTTAATAATAAATTAATAAAGTTGTTCTTTTTGTCGGAAATCGAACCTTTTTTTCTAATAAAAAATGTATACGGTTATGACAGTTTTACTAGTATACCAAAAGTAATTTTTTTTATTTATCATTTCAAATGTCACCCTAGTTGCCAGAACTACTTGCATTTTTGATATTATTATTATTAATATTATTAATATTATTAGTTTGTTAATTTATTACGGCACTTTCTTCAAATAACAACTTCATCGTTTATTATTATTTTTCAATAAAGAAAAAACGCAAACTTGGCAAGACTATGTTTTAATTGTGTGTATAATTTCGACCTCGTCATCCCAATACTCCCATCGGAAAAAAATATATTGAATATCGCCCCGTAGTTTCGGCGCCAAGCTGATGCAGACCCAACAACGTGCGTAGGAAAGTAAAATTCATTTATATTTATTTTAATTCATATTTTTATGAATTAAATATAAATGTATATTAAAATGCGAGGGACGGGGGGAGGGGGGCATATGTGTAAACACCCTTAAAGGGTGTAACACATAAGCACACCTTGGACATAAAGACTACTTTTATAAATGTATATTAATATTTATTTTAATTTATTTTCAACATTTATATACATATAGAGATGCGGCAGCGCCTTGATGCCAAGTAATACAAAAAAAAAACGCCGCCACTGACAACGTCACCGACGAACTGACGACACGCCGCGACTCTTTATACAGTGAGATGGCATTTTAGCAGACGAATTTTAACTTTGTCTCGACATTACGCGACAACGCGGCAGCAAATCGAAAATCTAATGACAGTTTACCAATGTAATGTGATTTTTTCCTATCGATTTTAATTGGGCTATTTTTCGATTTTATATATATATATATATACAGGGTGTCCCAGAATTCAACCTTAAGCCGACACGGGGTGACAGGATTGATTGTAACCATCATGAGAAAAATCATAAAAAAAATCTATCCCGTGCAGTTTTAAAATTATGGGCATTTAAGAAAAACCTAGAAATTTGGTTAAACTGTAACTATTTTTCGGTTATTGTGAAACAAACCCAAACAAACCCAAACAATCCCAAGTTTCCTAGAATTAAGACTATTTGTTAAACTATGAATTTAAAATTTTCAAAATTTGTCTACTTTGAAAGGCCCTGCTTTATTTTTTTTTTGCTTTTTTTTCTGATTAATTTTTTTTCTGATTTATTTTTTTTTCTGATTTTTCTCATGATGGTTACAATCAATTCTGTCACCCCGTGTCGGCTTAACGTTGAGTTCTGGAACGCCCTGTATATATATATATATATATATATATATATATATATATATATATATATATATATATATATATAATCGAACACACAAAGGGTGTCCTGTTATGGATAGAAAATCCTGCAACTGTCGATAGGTCAGATCATGTCCTGCTATATACTGCAATTTCAGTGCAGTAAAAATCCCACGGTTTTCCAGATAAAAATCATCTCCTTTTGATTTTTCGCATGCCATTTCTACAAATGATAACTTTTTTTTTACCTGGTTTTTAATAAAATACTCTTGGTTATTTGTTTTATCTAGAAAAGTCTTCTTTTAAACCTTAAATGTTAAGGAAACTTTATGAAAAAAAGATTTTATGCCGAATTTTCATACAAACAAATTCGAACATCTGATCTTGATAGCCTGCGGTGTAAAAAAAGTGGTATTCGGGGTAAATCCGGTGGACTTTTTCTCTAACCCCCGCCAATTCGATTATTTTTTTTTCTCATCTGATTCAATTGACTCCAAAATACACCCTGATTTTTTTTACATTTTTTTAAACAAATCTTAGTAATAAAAAATCTTAAAAAAAACGCCCCGATGTAAAAATCAGAAGAAATTCCCAAAAAAGCGTGATTATATGTAAAGATTTTCAAGCTATCACCCGCAGTGGGCGTATGATTTTTTTCTGTACTTCCTGAGCGATTAACGTTACAAAAAATCCGCAAAATTCAAGAACCGCTTGCTTCGGGCGGATACTTAAATATTTCGATACCCACAATGCATTTTTTTGACCATTTTTGAACAACCAAATCACAATTATGGACCTTGAACAGTTAGCAGTTAATTTTTCGGATTTTTTTAACGTTAATCGCACATCAAAAATTATACTTCCACTGCGGGTGATAGCTTGAAAATATTTACATATAATCACGCATTTTTGGGAATTTTTTCGAATTTTTAAATCGAGGCGTTTTTTTCTGAGAATTTTTTTTTTGACTAAGGCTTGTTTCGAAAAATGTAAAAAAAATCAGGGTGTCTTTTAGAGTCAATGGAATCAGATTTTAAAAAATTAATCGAATTGGCGGGGGTCAGGGAAAAAGTTACCTCATACATATATATACACATTACAAAGGACAAAATTAAGTACGCACACTGCCGTTGACTTTGCATTACGATGTTGAAGTTCACATCGTTGGAATGCAAGAGAAGTTCTTTTTAATTTTTTAATTTTCTTATTTTCATTGTCATTCTAAATGTCTTCTTACATAGGCTGTAAGTAGTTATCTCTAACGAGGCTCCTGAAAAACGTTTGAGCGATTTTGGAGAGTACGAAAAAAATTGGGCTACGAAACTATCGTTGCGTTCCAACAATACAAACTTCAATATTATTTTGCATTGCTTTCGTAATTTTACTCTGCAACGCACGTTGAGGCCCAAAAAACATCGCGGAAGTCAATATTTATTTCTGACGAGAATGCGCGCGTATATATATATGTGCACACACATACACAAACACAAACATATATAATTATTTTTTTTTAATTTTATCCTCATGAACGATTTAAATTTACAACTCTCTCAATACTTTATGTTTTAAAGACAAAAATAGTATATTATAGTTATATATATATATATATATATATATATATATATATGTATACATAGGTATAAACGTTTGGATTGGAACAAGATCTGCGTTGCGGCCATGGACCTCATCGTAAAGTCGTTCGCGGCGTGTGGCTCATTCACGATTAAGTATTGGATGAAATCATGCACGTGACCTACCGTAATTCTCGCGGTGCGTCTCACTTTTTTTTAACGCGACGAATATATACCTTCATACCTATATATATGTACACACAGCCGTACATATATATATATAGCTTCATCTCTCAATACGTACGCGTACGTATATATTCGTCAATACGCGTGTGGATCCCGCGACTCCCCACACGAGATAGTGCGTTTAAAACGCGAACGCGGGAATCGAGTGTGCACAACCACTGACCCCGATTCCTCGCAGCGTCCTCACTTGCCGTCCGAAAAATGTAACTTGTAAATAATTCACGACGTTGAGCGCGCGGCGACGATATCGAGTAGCGGAGACGCGAAATATAAAAGATTGAAGAAAAAGAGAGAGAGAGAGAGAGAGAGAGAGAGAGAGAGAGAGAGAGAGAGAGAGAGAGAGAGAGAGAGATTAATTGTTGCAACGAGCGCCACCTACGTTTTGGTTATCCGATAAGAATGGAAATGATAACGATTATTATTGTTCTCGGTGAATCCGTGCGTTCAGAGTTTAACAGCGATGGTCGCGCACGCAAGCGATACATCGATATTCCCGCGTCGCGAGGCTTGCCTCTCGCTCGTCAAATCAAAACAAGATCCAGCACGCTGCCTGTCAAACGTGCGACTACTCTGTCTATCTCTCTCTCTCTCTCTGGCGCTAGGCGAATTGCAATGCGCCGAGTTTGTTTTACGCCGTTCCTCGTTGGACAATTCGACAACGGCACTTCCGTTCGAAACGAGCAATTAGCCGGGAAAAAATAAAGCTGTCTTACCTTACCATGACCTGAGCCACGAGTGACTCGATGTTTGAGATTCCAGGACGTCGTTGACGTTCACCGCTCTGATATACAGCCCCCGTACTTTTAATCACGAGAAGCACGTCCTTACGCGTACGGTACGAAGCCGCGAATTATTTCCGTCTCGCTCTCTTTTCCACGATCCTTCCTACCGCGGGGGCGCGCGATCTTTCTGTGGCCGAAACGCTTGTTTTTCCCGCGAGTACACAAGGCAATTCACTCGAGACGAGTCGCACTCGATTGTTCGTGGCGATAATCCGCTTTTTATCGTTTCGCGCCAAACTGTCAGTTTCCGACGACTCAAGGAGACGTGGAACGTCGTCTCGTTATTGTCGCGGGAAAATCGCAGACTTTACGGGATCTTCGACTTGTGTTTATTGTTGGTTTGAAATAAAAGCAAGTGACACGCACGTACACAGAGGCACACGCACACACACACATACACACACACAGGTGGATATACACATACGCAGGGGACAAGGGGCAGCACACACGGCGCGTGTGGGGCTCAACCCCGTGATGGCGGCTAACAACAGTGCGGAGGAGGCGCTGCTGACTACGCGCTCCGTGTCGTCCCGTCAACGTGAGAGAGCCTTCGACGAGACTTTGCGGCTCGCGTACAGAGCGCGGGGACTTCACCGTGTGGAGGAGCAGCAGCAGCAGCGCGCGCGCGGCGTTTTCTTCGCCTTCGCGTTTACGTGTGTTTGGGGGCACACCGTGGAGCGTTTGCGGACGGTGGCGCAAAGCGATTAAGCGATTTTGTTGTGGACCCCGATTCTCTTCGAGGCTCGCGCTCCGTCTCCCTCCTGCTTTCTCTCTCTTTCTCTCTCTCTCTATTGCTCGCTATCTCCCCCTCCCTTTCGCGGCTTTCCACTTCTCCCGCGCGCGCGCGCGCCCCGTCCTCTCGACATCGCGACGCGCGGTTGCGCTACGCGGTGAACGACGCAGTGAACGGAAACCGACGATCTTTACCCCCACCCACGGCCGCCAATCGTCCAGCGCGTAGGCGTCTCCATCTCGCGAGAAGAACACGGAAGCTTCGAGCGGCCCTAACGCGCAGGGCCGTATGGCGAGCTGAAAATAAAATCATCGGGCCATACGAGCTAAAACGATCGACGATACTCTTTGTTTATTCGTAAATAGCACGATAGTAGGATAATATTGTTCTCTGATGCAATTCGCAATTTCTCATTCGCCACGCGCCCTCGAAAACCTCGTGGTCTCGACTGCTCAGCGAGGGAAAGAAAAGAGCCGATGGGGCGCCTACGCAGCTAAAGCCGCTACTGTGCCACACTCCCTCGGCTGCCGCGCTCCACTCCCCCACTCCTTCACTAGCGAACTGCGCAGCAGCCCGAACATCGTTCACTGCGCCGCGTCTCCCCACGCGAGCGCCACGGTTTCCGTTCATCCCGGCGTACGCCGCGCAGAGCCTCCACGATCGTTAACGCGTAGCGTCACGGCCATTGTGCAAAAAGAACCCACGACGCTCGGATAGTGCAAGCCGAGGACCGGACCAGCCGGACGCGTAGTTTTTCCTTTAAGAATTTTCCTCTTGTGATATTTAGACTGTGCCAAGGTAGGTGAGTACCGTAGTAAAAACACACACACACACACACGCGAGATGCTTGCGTTATAACTACGAAACACGATATTTCGATACTCGGGCTATGGTGTGCGTAGAGTGGCGATTAAGTTTTGTGGAAAATTGAGGTCGCATCGCGGCGTAAGCGTCGTCCCACTCCCTATCGATACAGTGAAGTTTCTCCGCGATAGTGAACCACCATCGATCCATATGAGAATACGGTTTTTTTTACCTCGTTTTCGTTTTTTTTCTTCGTCAATCTATGCCAATTCGTTACGCGATAGCGTCGCTTTTTTCCGCCTCGCGTCCTCGAGCTTTTCTCGTCGCCATTTTGTTTCTCAACGTGCCCGCTACGTCGGCCATTGTGTACGTGTCCTCCGGCTTGTGATTTCACGCAACGTAGTATAAATCGAAAGTCGCGATTCTCGTCGTCACGGTTGACGCCTAGATTTTTTTCCCACGGCCGTGTACGCGTAAATGCCGAATCTCGAAATTTCCGCTACCCCTCCCCCCATCCTTCGTGTGAAATACGTGAATTTTCGTGCTGTAGGAAAAGAGGAATGCGGCGTCCCACGCTTCCATTACTAATCGACTCCCCCTCCCGTTTCGCGTGCTTTCGAGCGTTCTCACGCTGCAGTCTGCTCAGTCGAGCTTTGCCGGAAAAAAAATGTCGAACACGACTTTATCATGTACGAGGAAAATAACGTTTTTCAAAATGGCTCCGTTCCGTTCGCCTGGAAAAATCCTGACGCAACGTGCGTTATCGATGCATCTGCGCAGTGATGCTCAGCCGCGCGGACTCCACGGTCCGCCCGTCTCACGCGACTATGTATCTCGTTAATCGTGTAACATTGCAAGAATAACGTGTAACGCGCACGTCACAGAGGTGTATCTTAGTTATCGAGCGTTCACGAAGCGCTTTGAAGGGCCCTTGGCTCGGTGGATATATTTTGGCAGGTTTTTTTTTCGTTCGCCTCGCGTTGTCCCCTTTTCCGTGGAGGCTCGCAGCCGCCGCTGGCTGACTGCGCGCGCCCTCTAGCGGCGAGCTTCGGGCGTTGCTCGCTCACGCGCAACGCAACGGCGCGGCATCGCGCCATTGTCGAGGTGGGCAGCGCTCGAGGCGCACACGCCGTGTGGCAACTGCCGAGTTTTTTTTTTCCCTCCCAGCAGACGAGACGCGCACGCCAACGGTTTATCAATTATAATTTCGTGTTTTCGTTTTCTCGCACGCTCGCAAGTTTTACACCCCTGCTACGCTGTGATACTAAGAGTTTTCGTTTGTTTGTTTTTCGTACTACACGGGTGAGTGTTACTCTCAACATTACTCAATTTATCTCGAGTGTTTGGTAAAAAGTATTTTAGAAAGAAGCACGCAGGTTGCTCGGCGATCCCGAAGTGTCGAATTCTCATTTTTATTCCGAATTTCGGAAATTCACCGCGTCTCGACGAAATTGAGCGATAATAGTGCGCCCCCACTCTTTTTGCCCGGTGAAAGTGGACGTTTGAGATCGCACGCAAATTAGTCCAGACGACGCTCTTCACATGGCGAAAAGCCCGTAGATCAGACGCGATCATTTATTTCTCTCAAACTCGAATTTCTTCGCTGTCGTCTCTACGAGGTTCGATGATTAAGGACTTTTGTCGTAATGCTCGTTTTTTCGCCATCTTGTCCGGGCGCGACTCGGCAACCCGCCATGTTGAGCGCCCCCGATGTCGCGGTTTCCAGTCGGGTTCGTTTGTCGACCGGTTGCGAGCGACGCTCGGCCCGCGCAGGGGGGGGGGGCGTAGAGGGGAGCGAGAGAGAAACAAACAACAGGCAACTGTCGAGTTTCTCGTCTCGGGTGGGGCAACGCGATCGAGACGACTCACAAAAGAGAGCGTCTACAAAGGGGAGTCGCCGCAGGCTGAGCCCGAAAAAAAAAAATAATTTCATTTCTTTTCTCACAATTTATTCTCCGATGGCGGAGATTAAAAACAACGGCGTTGGCAATCGTTCTCGACGCTATTAACCTCTCACGAGATAATGTAAATAGATTATGCAATTTGTACCGCGACTCCCCCCCCCTAGATGTTTTTGCAGTTCATCGCCGATGGAATGAACACCCCCCTCCCCCCGTTCAGCGTCGCCTCGGTAAACCACCACCCTTGTGCCTTGATCAATCTTTGCGCGGTTGCGCGTCCGCTTCTCGTTCGATCGATTGCTGCAAATTCGTCGACCCCCCCCCCCCCCCTGCTACATCGTGTATGTAGTTTGAATAAAACGAGAAGGGTAGAATCAATGTGGCAATAATAACATCTCATAATCATTTTCCTGTCGAGTTTGCTGAATTTTTATTTAGTCGATTTTTCAATGTGCATTGTTTTTTTACGATGCTCTGAATCGGCGAGGGTAGAAGGGGGGGGGGCAAACGGGGGCCCGGAAGAGGCTCGTGGTCGTCCCTGCAGCCCACGGAGTTTCTCTCGGAGTTGCGCGCACGTAGCTTGCGCAGCAAAAACCTCTCTTCTCTCCTCCGCGTACTTTCTCCCCGTTGGCCCTCTCTGTCTCGCGCGCGCACTGCCGGCCGACTAACCGTTCGCTCGAGACCCGAGCGCATGCGCGGTGGTCGCCGCGTCCTCCCGCATCATCCCCACTCCGCGGCGCGTTACAGCGAGACGCCGGAGGCTTTCTCTCTCGCTCACGAGATTTTGTACCGTTAGGACACGCACAAAGGAAAAAGGCCAGACGATCCGCGCGACGCGGTTTGCATCGTACCCAGCCATTTTGGAAGCTTCGCCGCATCGTCCAGGAGCTTTTCAACTCGCTCCCCGTATCTCGCTAACGTTCGTTTCAAGCAAAATAAAAACAACGCACAAAGTTGCAACGTTAAAGGTGGCTCGATATTTATATCGCGGATTTTCATACTCGCGCACGTAAACCTCGACGCGTGAACATCACCCCCCCCCCCCCTCTCGCCACTCAGATTCGCTCGAGGCGAAGGCAAGGGGAAAAAAACGATAATAAAGAAAAAGCACAGGAAGTCTCGGGGAAATCAAATAAATGAATAACCGTGGGACAGTCGCGACTCCGGCGAGGAAAAAGTCTAGCACAGTCGCGTCGTCGTTCAGCACCCCCGCCGCCCACGCGACACCATCGCCCAGATGTACGAATTAGAGAAAAGAACGCCAAGCGTTAGGACATAGCAACAAAAAAAAACACATTCGTGCTCGAAAATCGTCGCTTGACGACTTATCGTGTTTCTTTTTTTTTCCTTTTCATCTCTCGACTTGGAAAAACGACAACAGAAACGAGGGAAGGAACAAAAGATGGAGGACGACCAGCAGTTCTGCCTAAGGTGGAACAATCATCAGAGTACGCTCATCCAAAACTTCGACACACTCCTAGAGAGCGGCACGTTGGTCGACTGCACCCTGGCAGCGGAGGGGAAGTACCTAAAGGCCCACAAAGTAGTCCTCTCCGCGTGCAGTCCGTACTTTGAGGTAAGAATTCATCTTTGCGCGAATTGTATCTTGCGTCTATGTACACCTTTGTAGGCACAAAATATTGAAAATATTTCGAACTCGTATCCATGTAATGTTGACTATCAGCCCTTCCGGCTGTTTCGGGGACGTTCCTGGACGTTTGAGCGCTTCGCTGATCGCGGAAATAGGACGGTAGTTGAAATGACCTTTGTATCGAATTTACTCGCAGGGAGAGGTGATTTTGAAGCCTGGGGTGTACATAGTTAATACGGGGACTGGCTGGAATCGAAATGCCTTCGAATTCACCTTTCCCGAGATATATATACGTATATAGTTTTCCATTCACGTCTGAGCGTTCGGCCATCTTGCAGACTCTCTTTTCACGATTATTACGAGCCTCCTGGGTCGCGGGCGAGATATATTGTGAAATAACGATAATAACGATGAAGCCTTATTTACGATATCTCGGTTTACAACGGGTGAAAGTTGCCCCAAACGAGGACGAATTCTCCCAGCAGACGTTCTCGAATCCATTGTCACGATTGGCTCAAGCTTGTTTGTTTTTATCCCGGCGATTTTGTCCGTTTATCGCGGGCGGAACGAGCGAAAGGGTTGGGAAAACGATGGCTGCCATTTTTTTTTTCAGGGTTTAGAATTTCCGGGCTACTGATGGCCTTGGTTGATTGTTTTATCGAACGACCGGTTGTTTCGCGATCTTGAGCAATTGCGTTTCGGTTGAATTGTACATTTGAGTGGGCGTACCTGAACCTCCACAGTGAAGACTCGAGCGAATTTGTTTAACTTTTCATTCAAGTGCTCTTGGGCCTCTCGTCGTTGTGGCGACTGCCTAGCAACGAGTTCGGGTCTCGGTCGCACTCCATTCTACGGGGCATTTTACGTATTTGCAACGGGGAAAGAAAAAAAAAACATTCGTGCGTAATTGTTGACAATATGGAGTTTCGTGGTAGTCTCTGCGACCCACGCGAAAAGAAATCCAGCGCGTCTCTCGCGCCTTTCGTCTGCCCTGCCTCTTTTCTCCTTGGTACAGGTTTACTTCTTCTAGTCTGGGTACGAGTTAGATCAATACCGAACGGGGAGAGAGAGAGAGAGAGGAAGAGCAGGAGAGGTGGCGCGATCGAGCGGAGAAGAGATAGGGAGACAGAGAAAGCTCGCAGGAGGAAGAGAGAAGGGTCACGCTGAAACAAGATGGCAGACGCCGACAGTCGTGTTCGGTTGGCCGAGAGAACAGACGGGCGAAAGGGGCAAAGAGGGGGGGGGGGGAGCACGGCCGACAGAATGAATCCCTCCGTTCCTCCCTCCTCTTGAGTTTCCCCTGATCAATACAGGGAAAGCAAGATGGCCGATTTCCAGGGCACTCGTGCCCTGGGATTTTTGCCTGTATATATACACGGCCGAGGGAGGGGAGAACCGATGCGGCCGTTTCCACCACTCAAGCGTGATTCAACTTGCTAATGTCGACACGTTACACGCAATGTGTACACGCAGATATTCTAATGACAAAAGTTCAGCTTCCTCACTCCAATGCAATTGCTATGAAAAATATGCTCGAGGCTAAAAAAATTAAAGTAACATTTTTGGAATAACTCGAAGGCTCTTGACGCGCGTAGGAAACCGGAAACGCGCGAAGGCTCGAAGGAGGAGTTGAAGAATAATGTTGGCAATGGAAATTAATGTTATACTCGTTTTTATTATTTGCTTGCAGGGCCTTCTCAGCGAACACTATGACAAGCACCCTGTCTTTATATTAAAGGACGTTAAGTTTAAAGAACTGAAAGCCATGATGGACTACATGTACAGGGGAGAAGTGAATATCTCCCAGGACCAATTGGCAGCCCTCCTTAAAGCGGCCGAGTCGTTGCAAATAAAGGGCCTTTCGGAGAGCAAAACGGGGGGCAACAATAACGGCAGCAAAACTGACTCATCCTCGTCGTCGTCGAGGCAACAACAGAAAGTGGTTGCGGCGCAGCCTACGGCACCGTCGTTGGACATTCCACACGCGTCTTCCGGTCTCACGATAGAAAAGAACAATAAAGTTCCTAGGCAGAGTATGGCACAGAGCTCGGTGGGCGATCTACCAGAAGACTCGGCAAGTCCTCAACTACCCAAGGGGCTCTCCTCCAGGTAAATATTGTTCCTCGACGGAGAGACTGATTGAAAATCACTTCGCCGATATTAACGAGGACGTCGCTTATCCACTGCAAAACTGTCGTAACACGAAAAATGTTTTCGGAATTTTCTTTTTACACTCGCGACGCAAATGTTTATCTTAAGGGGCTATACCAGTGTGGACGCTGAAAATTTGGGTGATTTTTGGGAATTTTTTGGGAAAACAAAGTACTCTCTTAAATGGTTCGCAAAATTAAGAATATATTTGGCTATATTTGACCTATATTACATAATTTTTCATAGAACAATATTGATCCCAGCGAATTATGCGCTGCGTTCGGAGACGCCGAAAAAACTTCCCCCACTGCTGACATGATTCCGGCCGATTGAGTAGCTAAAACCGAAGAATAAAAAAAAAATCGTTAAACTGGAAGGTATTTCCTGTACAATGACGTAGGATTTTCGAAAAATATCAAAATCTAACATAATGGCGTATTTATGAAAAAGTCTGTTTTCTTGCCTATAAAATGGTCGTTTTTTTTTTCAATGCCAAATGGTCAATTTTCATCCAATCGAAAATATCCTACGTCATCGTAGAGTAAATATATTCAAGAGTGCTCGGTTCAAATTTCAAGTCAATCGGATAATTGCTCTTTGAGTTACAATCTTTGAGTACAAATCTCATTTCGAGAAAAACGCGTTTAAAGATTTAACTATCGATTTTTGCAAGATAAAATGATTAGAGATACGGTCTTGAAATTTTTTCAGGATATTCTTGAAAGTACAAACTGTCGAAAGAGGGGAAAAAATCGATCTTTGAAAGTGTCACAGTGGTATAGCCCCTTAAATAGCCTGTAACGATTTTATTTGTTGTGATATTAACATTTTTGAGAGTTACAAATAATGCGTAGCCAATTGCAACGGAAATCAAATTTTTCTGTTTTATTGAAGTTTTTTAAGAGGATGGGCGATGTATGGGAATCGTGCAGAAACGCTAAGATGGCGATGAATATGCATTGTCGGCTAATTTTGTCATGAAAAAAAAAAATTGGAAAATTTTCACTATCATTCGCTACATGATTTAACGATAATTAAAACATACTGAAATTTTGCTTTTTCCGTCATGAACCCTCATGAAATTGAAGTTTGCATCTTTGGAATGCAATAATAAAAGCGATTCATTTCCCATTGCTCGAACTTTGGCAGATCGTAGCTGCTGAAATTCCTTGAATTTTTTTACGTTGCTCATTCAAAGATTTACGCGTGCAAGAAATATTTCGTAGAACAGAAATAAAGGACGTCAAAATATGAGAAAATAATTTCTGTGGCATTCCAACGAGCAATTCAAATGGAAATTCAGAGTTCGCTGTACTTGTCATTAGCGATTGGTTGTACGACGTCTACGACGTATATTTGAGAATTTCAAGTCGCGGCTTTGCATTGGTATCTCCCATACGTCTTCAACTATAAGAGAAAAAGAGAAAGAGAACGGGCAAGCGGTGAAGTAACGTCTTTTTTCTTCCTCTCTCGACTCGGTCCACCACAGGGAAGGCTCGCAAAGTCCGACATCGAGAAAGAGAAAGAGATTCAGAAGAAGAAGCGTCGGGGACGACAACTCGATCGAGAATCACGACGCCTCGAACTCGAGCGATATGCCGCAACAAATGAGCGTACCCTCACTCGGTATCGCACCAGTTGCAGACGAAAAGACTCACACCGATCAGGCCGATCCCCTCGGCAGATCCGCGCTTATGCAACAGCTGACCAAACCCGCCGAGGACATGTTACAAGTGAGTTGACCAGCTAATGTTACTCAACAACTACCACAAACCCCCCCCCCCCCCCCCCACCGTCTTCTCGCGTTGCTTCCGTTCGACGACGATGTCGAAGGTTGCGTCAGGTCGCAAGTGAAACTAAGCGACGATATTTTCTTTGATTTCGCTCAATTTCTTCTTCCCGATTTTGCCTACGATGGAGTTTTTTTAATGGTCACCCTCTCAGGGACGAAATCGGCAAATGAAAAATTGTACGATGTTTCTAAAGAAATTTAAGAAAGAAAAAGATTTTTTTTTTTTAAGTTAAATCATTTCTAGCCAGGTTTGTTTGGGGATCTTTTTTTTTTTTATTAAAAAAGAAAAAGTACTTTTATATTTTCAATTTATTCTTGTAAACTAGATATATATATATGAAAAATAATAAATAAACAATGGACTCGATGTCAAATGGAATGAATGTTTGGCCAACGTCTAATAGAAGTTGGCAATGTGCTCGTCTTCTTTCGCTCGTTGGTAGAACAAACTTCGGGCACTAATCCTACTGACTAGTCTTACATTTCACTGACTCTTCAGTGCGGAAACGGCTCGAGACAGTTGAACCCTCGAGTGCTTGGTCACATATAGACATTTTCCGCCTAAAAAATCTTCAAATGTACAATTTCTTTTCGAAAAAAGAGACAAGATGATACACGTTTTTCCAAGCTCATAAATTTAATATCGGCGGCGAAAAGTCGTGAAAAAATTGATTTTTTAGACACTGAGTCGTGATGCTAAATACGATGCGGTTTGATTCGATTTCCGTTTTCAATGAATTTTCATAATTTTGCCAACTTTGGATACTGCAATAATTACTCGGTAAATAACAATTGCAATATTGTAATTTCACTCTGATATCAGACTCGACAAAGTAAAAAAAAAACTCTTCCAGACTTCCAGATAGAAGTGAAAAATAAAAAATTAGCTTATCGAAATGTGACTCTGCACGCGAAGATTCGACATCGCGAATGAACGATTTGAAAGCGAGTTCCAAAGTTAAAATTTGCGACAAATTATTTTCTTCAAATTCTCTTCACCGCTTATAAATATTATCTACGAACGATTTATTTATTATTTACGAATCTTTTTTTTTGTTTATTGAAAGTTTATTGTCAATTACAAAATGGTTTTTTAAAATTCATTAAAATAACTTTGCTTCCCTTTTTCGATAATTTACCGGCCTCGTCGGAGCGGAAACGACGTTGATAAAAAAAAAAAGAGAGATATCCCATTTTAGTGCGTTCCTGAGATAATCCGTTTGTCATTCTGGTTTTCTTTATTTCTTTTTTTCGCCGGAAAAACTCTATAGTTACCACTCGAAAAACCTGAGCCTACCGAAAGCCTGATCGAGCCAAAGTCCGAGTACCTGGAGGATAACGAGGAGAGCGTCGAAGATCTGACGCTCGACGACGATATGAACGACCTCAATGAAATGGAACAAGACAACAACAGAGCCGGCCCGTCCCACGATCCCTCCCAACACCCCGGTAAGTCGCATACACTTTTCGTAAACCCTCGCGTATTCCCCCCCCCCCCCCCGTTTTTAATATCGTTGATCGCGATTCCCGGTGCAATGATTTTTCGGCTCGCGAACGGCGGGAATTGCGACAAAAAGAAAGGACAACTAAAAACGTAAAATACCAAGAGAGAGAAAAAGAAGAGTACACACGCGCGCGGTGGGGCGTTCGGACAAACGAACGAGAAATTACGCGGACAAAGAAAAAAATAAAGAGATATTGAATAATTTGTTTCCCGCGTGTCTGTTGTCCCGTTTGTTTTCGTAGTTTAAAAGGGTCGCGAACTAATACGGCCGGACACACTAGAGCTTGGGTTTCCTCGTTGCAGGTGGGGGGTCGATCTCGCGGTATCGCGGCACGAGTTCCGGCGTAACGATTGCCGCCGTCGCCGGCACGGTTGCCCGCGTCGGCGACGACGACGAAGCGCGATGGGCGTCCCATTTCCTCGATTATCGTAATAAAAAGTACACGAACACGAGACGTCCACGTCCGGACGTCGACGTAGGCGCGTTGCTCAAATCTCTCGCCAACAAGCAGGGACGAAAGTATAGCTTAGACTCGGTTAAAATGTCGCTGGAGGCCATATTGCTCCAGGGCGTTAGCACCACCCACGCATCCGAGATGTACGGTATCAACCGCTCGACCCTACAGTTTTATCTGAAAAAATTGAACGTCGTCAGACGAAGATGGAGACAGCCCGCGAAACTCGTACCTCAAGGACAGTCCTGAATCTCCACGAACCGGAAGACACGCACAGAGAGATTAAGAGAGAGAGAGAGAGAGAATTGACCGATAAACAAGTTTTTCGACATCCGAAACGAAAATCCCTTCGTATCGAGTTTGATAATCATTTTTTAGTTTCTGCTTATTATTTCATGAAGTCCCGATGAATATCGGCAAGACCGCAGTGTCGAAACAATTGAATTTTTTATTTCGATTATTTTTCGAGTCGCGTGGAAAAAAATTCCGAGCGAATAAACGCAAATGAGAAAGTTCCTTCGGCGCGCTCCTTTCGCCCTTTCTCGGTCTCTCTCTCGCTCTGGTAAACGTTTCGGGCCCGCGCGACAAACTGACACCTACCGATTCAGTATTCGTTCGTATGCTAAATCCCTAGTAAATTAGCTCGCCGATCAAATCTTCTGTACGAACTAGGCTTTCGTTGGTATCGAACAATAAAAAAGCAGGAAGAACATTTCGTTTTTGGATTAAGAGGCGCTCCACGGAGAGCCTTCCCGCCGAACGCAAGTGTGTGTACTCTCTCGTTGTTTGCGAAATATTGTGTCCCGTAGCAAATAAACCTTAATGGTATTTATTCTGAGAAAAAAACGTCCTACGCATTTCGACTGATCGCGAGCCCGAAAAAATCATCTACTGACAAATTAAAATATACTTTTATATTTTCAATTTATTCTTCTTGTAAACTAGATATATATATATGGAAAATAATAAATAAACAATGGACTCGATGTCAAATGGAATGAATATTTGGCCAACGTCTAATAGAAGTTGGCAATACGCTCGTCTTCTTTCGCTCGTTGGTAGAACAAACTTCGGGCACTAATCCTACTGACTAGTCTTATATTTCACTGACTCTTCAGTGCGGAAACGGCTCGAGACAGTTGAACCCTCGAGTGCTTGGTCACATATAGAGATTTTCCACCTAAAAAATCTTCGAATGTACAATGTTTTTTTTTTTTTTCGAAAAAAGAGAATATGAGACTCGTTTTTCCAAGCTCATAAATTTAATATCGGCGGCGAAAAGTCGTGAAAAAAATTGATTTTTTAGACACTGATTCGCGATGCTAAATACGACGCGGTTTGATTCGATTTCCGTTTTCAAAGTGCCCATTTGGTTGTTCTGGAGTGGATTTTCATATTTTGGCCAACTTTGTATACTGAAATAATCATTCGGTAAATAACGATTGCAATATTCTAATTCCACTCTGATATCAGTCTCGGGAGAGTAAAAACACCACCTCTCTTTCAGACTTCGAGATAGAAGTGGAAAATAAAAAATTAGCGTATCGAAATGCGACCCTGCACTCGAAGATTTGACATTGCGAATCAACGATTCGAAACGGAGTTCCGAAGTTAAAATTTGCGACAGATTATTTCTTCTTCTTTTTTTTTTTAAATTCCATTGACCGCTTATAAATATGATCTACGATTACGAACGATTTTCTCATCTGGGCACGCTCCCATTCTCTGTTCGCCGTTGCTTCTTTAATCGGCGGGGAAACAACGACAGGTCTCGCGCCGTGGCACGTTACCGGCGACCGAAGTAACGCGGGCGGCGTCGTTGGCTCGGTGGCGGGTGCCCCTGGCGCCACAGACGAGGTGTTTCTAGCTGCCCAGGAGGCCGCCCAGGCCCATCGCGACTCTCAAGGTAGGCTCATCCTCGTCAATTATCAATCGCCTATGGCCCCCGTAACAATAGGCACTGCGCGAAATTCGAGCAATACTTACCGCCACGTGTCGATTCGAAGAAAACGAAAACACGATTATCGTTTTTTCCGTCGCTTGAACAAATCGCCTTAAATTATCGCGAATCATTGAAAACGCCTGCTATCGCTTCCGGTCGCGCTCGTGTCTCAATGAGGGCTCGTAAGAATCCTGAAAATTCCCAAAAGATCGTGACGATCCTTGTAACTACAAAAAAAAATGCTAATTTCCGTGGAAGTGGCAAAAAATAGCTCTCATTGGGCGTAGAGCGTTGTCCGCGAAAAACTATTCAAAATCCATCGCTCACATGTGTGTGTTCCGGGTCGTGGTGTCGATAAGAGGCACAATTTTTTTTTTTCTACCACCGACCTCGGATCCTCAAGTGCCAATTGCGCAGGTGGGTCTAGGCTCTATATATTTATATACATTATATATTGCGAATAATTAAATTCGAACGCTGGCAAACAACGTGGCGCAATATCGAGACACATGGAAAGTTCTCTCGGTGTACGTTCAAGTGTAGCACGATCTCTGAAAACAAAAAACAAAACGCACACACACACACACATACACCTTCGCAAAATCCAGATGAAAGAAAAGCGACCATTACGCAGCTCGATATCAGTAGAATATTTTTCTTCCCCTTAGCCGTTTAAGGCCCCGTGACCGACACATTGCATTTTGTTCTCTGATATATCTTGTACACACACGAAAACGGTATTTGCTTCCTTGTACTGCCTTGAGAAGGCAACGCGACCGCGAGGCTTTCGGTGAACACCCGCTGCGCAAAACTCCGAACCCTTTTCATTTTTTTCAACTCGATTTTCCATTTTTATACGCCTCTGAATTAAAATATTCGACAATTGCTCGGGAAAAATACTAGATAAATTAGAATATTCGATTTTCGAACATCGATCGAGTCTCGTGAGAGATACCATGTTCGCCATTACCGCAGGCCTCGCAGCGCGTACGTCTCGGCCTCTCTCTCCCACGTGAGGGCAACATCGCGATCGCAACGAGGATCGTCGTCCAAGCCACCGAGTGTGACTAGCACCAGAAGACTGTCAGGAAACATGAAAAACAACGCGCGTTATTTTTCCCTCCCAGCTTTAGGGCGCCCAGGGTATCTCTATAAACCACCCTCGTGACCTCGGTATTAAGGTCGGGATCGTCGTTACTTTTCGATACTTTCTGTCCCCAAGACACTACTGTAGAACCGCGGGAGATATGCGTCCGGTAACGCGTTCCCACGTAGATTTCCCACAAGGAAAAATCAAACGAGCTAAACAAACCTACTGGCCTTGAGCTTTGCCGGGAACTTCCGCACGAACGTAGTCGTCTGTACGACTATCGGGCCGAATCCGCAGCGTTTATTCTCATAGCGTTCTAGACGAATACCAAACGCGTGAAATTTTCGAAACTAGGAGCAAAAAATTCTCGGACTAGGAACCGTGCGTTGGAAATTAAATTCTAGTCCGGTATATATATATATTTATATTTTATTACATATATCAATATCTGCGTAATATATTACAATTTATATTACAATATTTTGTTATATTTATGATTTTGATGATACAAGATAATGATATATATACATATTTAATGTTATATCATCAAAATCATAAATATTACACAATATTGTAACAAATTGTTATATATTACGCTTACACACACACACATATATATATATATATATATATATATATATATATATATATATATATATATATATGTATATGTATATATATAAGCGTTAAAAGAGGGAGGTACAAGGAAAAGACACTCGCCACGATAAGAGAAAATCCCCCGCGCCGGTGACCCAGATTACGAAGCGAGCGTCGTCGACGTGGCGACGAGCTCTCCTAAGGCCGATGAACCCAACCGCGGCGCTGCCCGTTTCGCATTACATATTATACGAAACGCAATACGTCCATTGCGCAATTGTTATCTACACAAGCGATAGCAATTCTTTTCCCGTTTTTCGACATTCCAACAATCGCGTTACGAGTAAAAATTGCCTCGTAAAGTTGGACGATGAGACGAGTAGGGGAGAAAAGCTAACGTATTTCGAGGAAGAAAAAAAGCAACGTAAGCGATAGAGATAGAGAGAGGGGAGAGAGCAGCTGCTGCCGCTCTCCCTGCCACCTGCCACTCTTGGGCCGGTTCTCGCAGCTGTTCGTTATATTAGCAGATGTTGGCCTCTCGGCGCGCCTCGGAGACTGCGGATTTTAGTATCGCGAAATTTTACCCGTATAGGTATATCGAGAGGGGGGGATCGGCGTATTGAGGTTAGCCGGGAGATTTAGGCGATCGCCTCGGGGGTGATCCAACGTGGGAATAGTCAAGGTAACTCGGAGAGAGAGGCGGCGACCTCTCCGTCAATGCCAGCGTGTGAAATGCGATCGACTCGTCGAATCAATCAATTACGCGTATCAACACGTATATAGGCATACACACGCACACACACACGCATGCACACACGCTCGTACGTTCGACTAGTCAGGCCACGTTTGACACACGTGTGAGATGATAAAAAAAAAGGGAAAAGTTGGGGCAGAAACACCGAGGATGGTGCGCGATTACGATGTCGCGGGACCTCGCTATTCTTCTCGAATGGCTCTCGTACCGCGAGAATTTTCATTTGACGTTTCGCGTTAGCTCGTCATGTGCGAGGGTAACGGAGGACTTCCGGACGAAATTTTCAGCGTTCGCATAGAGAATCCTGGGAATTTCGTTCCGTTCTTGGTGCGAGGGGTCGGGGGGTTTTTTTTTTTGGACTCAATAGTTTCGGGGGAATATTGGCGGGAAATAATTCACTTGGGAAAATCGTGAAACTAATTGGGGGATAAACACGTAGGGAGGTAAAATTGTAGCGGATAAGGGGCTCAATTGTTAGGAATAATGACGCGGCGAAATTTTTACATAAACGGGTTAAATTTATCTTGAAATTATGAAAATATTGCAAAATTGTAGTGATAGAAAAATGAGGGAGTCTTTGGAAAAGTATTGTGAAATGTTGTAAAATAATTACGAGAGCAGGAATTTTTTTTGCAAAATATATTAGACTAAAAAAAATCAATGAACTTTTTTTTTGAGTAGTGACCTTGAAAAATATATGTCAACTGACATTTTTTGGAATTAGACTCGAATCTCTGTCGTGTGTGTACGTGTGGGTGTGTACGTTTGAGCATTCGGCGTGTTCCAGTCGGGAAACGTCGCGAGTGCACCCTGCCGCGTCGTGTACACTCTTCTCCACTGGGCTACGAGCTTTCCCACGCTCGCGTACGCGGCCATTTTGAAAGAAAAAAAAAAAAACAACCAAACGATTCGTTCGACAAACCGCGAAAGAAATTAGCGCTCGCTCGCTCGCATTGATGGCGATGGTCGTTTCTTCGTCACGATCAGAGACTTGCTGTTACCTTGAATCGAGCGTTCAATTTTTATTTCACCTTCGAACAACCGCGCAGAATTCGAAAATTCAACTCCTCGCAATCCGTGCAAAGGAAACCATCCTTTTACTCGCGATTTTCTCTCTCTCTCTCGCTCGACGATAATCGAAGATAAAGAAAAGAGAGCGGAAGCATTATTGTTGTTCGAGCAGCGAATCCTCTAGAGCACACATTGCGCCACGTTGCGTGCAGCGACGTAGAGTTTGGACCGAGATTTGAAGAAAAAAAAACGAGGCGTAAACCAACCAATCTCTATATAACGTGTTCGAAATATCTTTTCTTCTTCTTTTTTTTTACGTACATTTTTTTTTTCCATTTATTTCGCGAAGAAAGCTCGTCGACGAAGGAGGCGGCCTTTTTCCACAGAGGGCGCGTCCTTCGTCGCACGTGCGCGCACATTCGATTTCCTCCTCGAGTTTCCCCGCAAAGACAAGCAATGAACAAAGAAAAAAAAAAGGAAAAAGAAAGAAAAACAGAAGTATATCACATGAGAATGAGAATCTCAAGCCCCGAAACTCCCCACGTAGTCGTGTTCGTGTTTTTTTTTTTCTATGTTGGTAGCCGATACATATTCATTTTGTACGTGCACGCGTACGCGTACACGTGTATACGCGTGTATGCATAAATAACACACGTCTATACGTATACGTGCTATATACGCACGTGTACGCGTGCACGTTCAACCACTAGATGATAAAAGGAGGATACTCTTGGATAATCGTGACGAGTCACGAAAAATCACAC